>BGPR01027908.1:0-20367 GCA_013235015.1 Araneus ventricosus
CACCTTCCCAGCTTATAGTTTTGATATTTAACCAAATTTTGAATTTTTAACTTTATTACATTAAAATTAGATAAATTCTAAAGAAAGGATATACCAGGTATATGTGTATGTAGGGTTTAAAATATGCTTGGTTGATTGTGTTTCTTAAAAATATTGCATTTCATAATATATTTTGGCATTTTTTTTTTTGAGTAGAGAATAGACTTTCATCAGAAAGGGCATTACATTTGGTACATTTTTCAATTATTCACCTGATACTAGTGTATTATTTGACTTACCTTTACACTACTGCTACTATTGTATAGCAATTAAAAATTTGAAAATTTCATGTGTACTTTATAAATTATTAGCAGTTCCCGTATGACATTGCCCGTGACATGATACATTACCGTTCTTGTTTCAAATCAGGAAGAAATTTTCCAGTTATTACCTCAAAAAATTTGTTAACAAAATAAAATTAGAACGTCAGATTTAGGAATTTGTTTTAAATCTTAAAATCTTCTGTATTAAATTTTAAAATCCGGGCTTCGAGGTGCATTGAGTCACCGTTAGGACTACCTGTGTTCCAAATTTCAAGGCTGTAAGTGCAATATTTTTCATCTAAACATCGCACACACACACATAAACATTGCCTTTTATATATAGAAGATTAATATACGTAATATCTCGGAGAGCTTGGTTTATAGATTCTACAAAAATTTTGGTGAAATATATTATGAAAGCAAAATGTATTAGGATATTAACATAGCTTTCAACAATGAAAGAGAAACACTCAATTAAATATTTGTTTAAACAGTGAAAACTGTTTGAATTACATTGCAACAATGAAAAGTATTGTTGTAAATTACACCAAAAAATATTTTTAAAAATGTATTAAAATTGGAAAAAATATTGAACAGCAACTTTTTCATTTAAAACAAACTTTTAGTCATTTAAAATGAACTTCATTAGAATGGAAATTGTTTATTCTTTCTTATGGTGTATCTATTTTCTTGTTACGATTATTAGAAAAAAATGTAATGGAGAAATGAGTATGAAAAATCACCCAAAATACGACAAAATATTAAATAAAAAAATTTTCTAAATTGAATTTTAAAATTTGGGCTTCGAGGTGCATTGAGTCATCATTAGTTCCACTGTGCCAAATTTCAGGGCTGTAAGTCCAATATTTTATGTCTAAACATCTTACACACACAAACATTCCCTTTTATAAATAGCGAGATAAGGTTAACCTGGAGTTTACGGTGCCCACTTCCTTCGTTCCTCTTAGGATCACCAACTCTTTGCCGCCAAGAACGGAGATGAGAGAACAATTGTTTTGCTTGCGCAATGATGTTTTTAATGCGCGAGGTTTGTGCATGCGTGGAAATTGATCTTTTCATCTGTGTTTTGCGCATGGTGCGATATTAAAATTCGTTTTGATTGGTTTGTTCTGTTCATGTGATTGGTTGATCCAATCGAATTTGATTAAAAAATCGTTTGGAATTCTTCCTGATTTTATCACTTCATTACGTGCGGTTCGCTACAGCTATTGTTGATTATGACTCCGAAGTGTCAGAAAAAGAATAGCGAGAAGAAATTTTTCAATTAAAATAGGTATGTGAAGTTTTATCTACACTTTTCTCGTTTTTGAACATTTTCATTCACGAAAACACAGAATAGCATACACAGTTCTGAACCTAAAGTTCAGAACTGTGTATGCTATTCTGTGTTTTCGCTTCTCAATGAATAAGCTAAGCTACTAGTGTCCCGCTTTGCAGAAAGCGAAGCCGATGATGATTTTTTGAGTTAAAAAACTTTGCTCGGAACCCACATGCGATGTCGCATGCGGGAATTCTCTTTTTCAGAATTAAAAAAAAAAAAAAATAGATGCCTAACATTCAATGAAGAAGCGAAGCTACTAGTGGCCTGCTATGCTGAAAGCGAAGCCGCTGATGTTTTTTTAAGTTAAAAAAATTGCCCGGAACATGCTTGAAATGCCGAAAGCATTGCGTGCTCAATCTCTCCTTTTCAAATGAAGTATGCACAGTAGAGCACTAAAAAGCGCACTGCGCATCCAAAACAGTATTTGGCGACGGCACATGAAATTGCGCCAAGAAGAATTGGCGAGAAACAGGCTGGCACCGTAAACTCCAGGTTTACCCGAGATAAATATATTTCTGGTAATTAAATTAAATTGTGTCGGTAAGATTATAAATATTCATATTTCTCTATACTTATGTTAGCTTTTTTTGATATTCATAATTCCATTGTCTTTTAATGCCTTAATCCACATTTTTATTGCAAGAATAATTAAATTTTAAAGTCTTGTAACGAATGTACAGAAGATATATTGAGTTCTAATTTAAAAAAAAAATATTTATGTACTTAACAGAAAACATTCTATTATTAAAGAGAGTTTTTCAACAGTTCAGCTATTAGAATTGAAATAAGTTTTAAAAACAATCTTGCTTGTTATATTGTAAGGATTTTTCAATGTCAAATAATCAGATGCTTCATTGGGGAAATCTGATTTTTTTTCCCTTTGCCCATGTCTAATATTATAGTTTTGGGTCTTCTTTTATTACATTTTGTTAATTATTTATTGAAAAGAAAATGAAATTTTTGTAAAATATTTTGATTTCTTTCAGGTATCTAGTATTTTGGTTTCAACTTCAAGAAATTATTCTACAGGTGAACTCACAAAAGAAGCTATTTCTGAAAAGGTGTTGCATGTGTGCAAAACATTTGACAAAATCCCAGCTGATAAAGTAAATGAACTATTCTGTTGATAGATTTTTAATACTTTGTTATTTTGTTTATGTTGTAAGTGTTAATTTATTTTTTAGGATTTTTCTACCTTTTACTCTTTATGTATCTAACAAACACGGTTACTCTTTATGTATCTAACATTAATAAAATCAGATAAAATTTTTAATCTGATCATTTAATTTTTTTATTTCATGATTGTGTAATAGGAAAACACTATTCCACTCGTAACGTTTTTATAATGAAGTTAAATGAAGTAATTTTCCAATAAATTCTTTCAAAGGTTTGTAATAATTAATTTTTAATTCAAGGAATTTCATATAAATTTACATAGGTATTTACTGTCTTCAAACAAACTAAATATTTAATTTATTTCTTATAAATCTGTAGTGGGAATATTTAGCTTTTTTTGTTAACGTAGAACAAAGTTTTTATCAATAATAAGCTTAACAGCGCAATGAAACTGTTGTGATCTTTACAAACGTTAAACACTATTTGAGCATAGGTGAAATATTTTCTTAAAATGTGAAGCTGCTGCAATGATTCCAAATAATCTGTAATGATGATTTGCAGTAGAAGAGAGGGAAGGAAAAATTATAACTAAGAATGTTTTTGCCTATTTTTATCTTGTTAAATATTGTTTAGCAATGGGTTCGGAAACCCTCCGCGCTTTTGCACATGCACCAGGTGGAGTTATTTTCATCAAAATAGGGGAAAGTGAAGAATGGAAGGGTGATGTATACATTTTACTGAGCGTGACTTAACAAAGAACTACGGAAATGCGCTCATATGACTCATTGCCTGACACCTCTTTACAGTGTAAAATCGTCCAAAAGTGATAGTCTCAGAATCCGTTGCTGAACAGTATTAGTGAAAAACAAACCATGAATATTGATATTACTAGCTGTTATGCCCGGCATTGCTCAGGATTAAAGTACTTTTATGTCTAATATTTTAATGAAAAACTACTATTATATAAAATATTATAATACACAAAATCCTTTTGTGATCTGAAACATTTTTTAATTAAAATGATAATATCAATTGAATCGGAAGATTTTAAAAAAGCGTCGATAGTTAATTTTCTTTATAAATTATTAATTATATAGGTACTTGAAATTTTCTTAATAAATACTGAAGTATAAATAAGGTTTTAACGAATATTTTGAAACAATTAATTAAATAGTTAATTTTTCATTAATTGAAAGCATGAAAATAAACCAAATCAATAGTTGTTCCTAATATAAATTGTTTATCGTCATTGTGTATGGCAGCAGTTCTTTGTTTTAATCTTGTTCTTCAACAATAAAAAATATTAGTGCAAATTGTGTATAAAATTAACTTTGAAAAATTTTTAAAAAGAGAGAAACAAATTGTATGAGAATGAAATTTGTGTTACTAATAAGCTAATTTTCTGAAATTCAATAAGGTGTAAAATTAGTTTCGCCAAATTTTTAAATTTTTTTTTTTTATAAACTGAAATTTTAACTTACTTTCCGGCTTTGAAAAGTTGACAGTGATCTTTCTCCTGCCTTAAATAATAAGTGTGCAAAGTTTGGTTGGAATCTGTTCCGTGGTTTAAGAGGAGATGTGGAACATACACACACATGCATAGTCAAAATGTCTTTTATTTGTATAAAGATCTCGCCTCTGTTTTTCAAACCAAGTTCACAAATTCATAAAATTATATCAAAGTAACACAAAATGCGAGGTACTTCCTTGAGAGTCTTGATAAAACCAAAATAAGTCTTGAAAATTAAATTTTTTTTGAAATGTAAATTTATAATTTTTTTTAGTTTGAGGTATAATGTTTAAGTCAACTCCACACTTAGGCAGACTACTGGGCGTTTCAATAATGAATGGTAAAAATATACTCCATCAGCCATTGAATAATAAATTTTGAAAAAATTATTAAAATTAAAGAAAAAATTGCATGCAAATAATAAATAAATATTTACAAAATAAACAGAAATATCGGAAAAATAAAAGCAGAGTAGTTCAGTCATATCGTTGCCTGGCAACAGAGAATCTATAAATTTCATTCAAAATCGTCTGTATCAATTCAATCATTTAATTAATTAAATTTTTAAAAATTAATACAAATTGAAGGGAAAATCACAAAATGGAAATTGGCATCATTGGAAAGGTAAAATTTTGAACTTTAAATGGTATAAAAATATTTTTTGTGAAACAATTTGCTCCAAAGTTACTGCGGAAAAACGGTTTCGGTTATTTTCTAATTAACTGACTGTTTAATTAACTTTTGAACTTTGAAAAGTTCATACGTGTCTTCCCCTTGTCTTTAATAATAAGTGTGCAAAATTTGGTTCAAAACAGTCCATTGGTTTAGGAGGAGATATGGAACCTAGCCACAATGACTTTTATTTATATTAAGATGGTAATGACTAATATTTACAATTTTTTTGTTGTTCTTATGTGAATAGATTATCTAAATTCTTTGTTAGTGATATTTTTAATGCATCTTAGATGTGCAGTAACTATGAAAATGAATTCTTGAACTTTAAAATTACATAGATATGAATTTTTGAAAATTGTGAAATTTTTTTAATGCTGAAATCTGATTGTTTTTAGTTGACCTTGGAGGCTCATTTTATGAATGACCTGGGACTAGACAGTTTAGATCATGTTGAACTTATTATGAATATTGAAGATGAATTTAATTTTGAAATTCCTGATGGAGATGCTGAGAAGTTATTAAGACCTAGAGATATAGTGGAGTATATAGCACAAAAAGATCTCAGCACTTAATAAAGACAATATCTGAAACTTGGTAAGTTGCATACTTTTTCTCCTGTTTTTGGAAAGTACAAGTAAGAATTGATTATCATTTTTCAATTTGAATTTTCATTTGTGTGAATGTATTTCATTGAGTGGGTATGATTCCATAGTTTGGAGAGAGATTTGTTAATTAAAATACACTTTAAAAGCTTTTATCATTGTAGAAATTATACAATAGTCTTTTAGTAGTGTTTTACTGTTAGAAGTTACATTTTTTTTTTTTTTTTTTTCTGTTGAAAGTAGATATAGCAACTTGTCTTTTGAAGTATGAATGTTTTTAAGAACAATGAAAATTTACTTTCAAACCACCAAGAAAATTTACCAGTAGTTCAATTTAATAGTTTAATTTAACTCTGTGTTTAGTAATAGCAATTAAAATTGTAATGATGGTCCAGTCAACGAAGGGTTTAAAAGAAACATTAAATCGTATAAGTTTTGAAAATTGGTACACATGTTCGTGAGAGGCTTCCGATGAACATACTAAAAGTTCTTAAATATCTCAGAAACAGTTGAAGCTAGAAAAAAAATAAAAGCATGCATTTGTTCAGAATTTTATGATCATTAATTTGTTGTATTACGTGTAATTTGAAAATCAAATACTTTTCGAAATATTCAAGAAAAACTAAAAAAAGGAGGGGGGAATCCAAGATGGTGGCAACCTTTAAGACCCATTATTTGGGAAACTATTAAAGCTAGAAGAAAATTAAAAGGTACTGCTTATATTATATATAAGGAGATGATTATATAAGGTAAATGCTCCAGTAGTGGGCCACTTAAGGGTATTTCCTCAATTATCATCTAAACTTTGGAGAAGTTTCGCTAATCTATATTTTTTTATGGTTGTTCAAACTTTTATTTAAAATAATAATCACCTGAAATATCAAAATAATTGTAATATAATTTTTAAAAAATTAAAAACTTAGATCACTCCTATGCACCAGAAGTGGGCATAGCAAACTTTTGATGTACCAGTAGTGGGCATACCAAAAGTGGGCCACCCAGATTTGTCAATTGTGCCAAAGAAAAAAGAAAATCATTATATATAGTAATAATAACAACACATTAACATTATACACTATAAAAAATGCAATAAAAATGGCTTGATATAGGTGAAATCTTTTATTTATCGATTCTAGTTGCATGAGATTTACATTTTTTTCTCTAACAGCCAATTTTTTATTAAAGGTAAACGCTAATTATCGATCTTTCATTTTAAGTTCTGTTTGGGGCATTATGGATATTAAATTTTGATATTTTATGTTGAATAAATCTTTTTTTTCTTTTATCATCTTCCCTCTGCAGCCAGAAAAGAGTCCTTTTAAATGGTGATGGAATATTTTTCGATGGTCCAGCAATGCGATAGTTATTATTGTCTGCTTCGTTACAGAGCTCAATTAATTCTTGAATATCAGTCTTTTCCTCAGCAGTACTATAAAATATTTATTATTTAAGTAATTGGTCAGAATGTTCTATTAGTGTACCAGTAGTGGGTCATTAGTGTATCAGAAGTGGGCCATGTGGCCTACTACTGGTTCTGATAAAAATAAAGCAAATCTAATTAAATAAAAAGACTTTACAAGATATAATCTTATTAAACATCACAAAACAGTCTATTTGAGACTACAGTCTGTTCAGTCTGTCAGATTCTACAGTCTGTTGAGAGAAAGCATGTCCAGTACTGGCCCCCCTGGGCCCACTACTGGAGCATTTAGTAAAACATTGATCCAAAAGTGGGCCACCCTTCACTATCCATAAATTATTAATATTATTTAATTCAAAGATAGTTTATAATACATTCATTATATAATCAAATAATATCAATAACAATTCATTTTAAAAACAAATAGAATCTATGCTAAAAAATAGTTGAATGAAGAGTTACCTCTTAAGGAAATCACTAAGAATAAGCTAAAAATGCTTCTCTCAGAGACGAACTTCAGCAACAAACTTTCTAGCTCCTAACCAAACAGGAAATAAAGGCTGTGCCTTTGGTATTTAGTTGATAAGGGTTTCAACCTACCAGAAGTAGATCTCTTACTTCATTGGAAAGTTGGAATTTCTTGTTTTTCAATTTAAAAATTCAAGTGGCCCAATACTGGTACATGGCCCACTACTGGAGCACTTACCTTAGTTATGCTTAAGCAAAATGTTCAAAGATTCCTGGCCATATCTCAAATTTCAAAATTTTTTACTTTTTCTTAAATAAAAATTAGGTCATCATTATTTATCCCAGAAATGTGGTGATCGTGAATTACCCCGGGTAACCCTACATTAAAAATGTAAAAAGAAATTAATGCAAAACACTTTTATAACTTGTACAATTGAAAGGCTGGCTGCTGATTCACAAAATTAATGTAAATGATATTCACATTTAATAAATTGATTTTAAAATAATCCGAGTTTACTATAACATTTTATGAAATAGTATTTGCTAATATATAATCAATAATAAAGTTTAACCAGTTTCATATGAAGTGGTTATAAATAAATAAACTTTTTAGAAAGGGAACTACATCCAATACAATTTTAGCTTTCAACTATATCAAATTTTTATATTTCAGCAACAAGCAATACTTTCAACTTTAAAAAATATTACTGTGCAATAACACCAGATATCTCAATTTTTTATTAATAGTTTAGCTTGCTAGAAACTATTGCAAATAAAATTTAAAAAAACATATTTTTTTACTTATATCTACCTTTGGTACTTTCCCGTTAGCCGTGCGCAAATGTTGCCAATTGTGAACCAAACGCGAGCCAAGTCGCCAAGCGAAGCAATTTGGAGGAAATGTCACCAATTGTGAGCCAAGTCGCCAAGAGCAAAGCGATTTTCCAATAGCCAGGTGCAAATTTCGCCAATTGTGAACCAAACGTGAGCCAAGTCGCCAAGAGAATGGTTGTAAGAAATTTGGCAGAATTCTACATTATTTGGCAATTTTTCGCTTGCGCCCGGCTAATGGAAAAGTACCCTACCTTTAAATGGTTTTTGATTTCTAATGAACTTTAAGCTATTAGCTAGAAATAAGACTGCAACAGGCTCAGATCTGCATAGTAAACTATAGAGGTGCAATTTTCAACAGTGAACTCGAAATTTATAAAATAGCAGTTGGTTCCAAATGGCTTAACTGCATCTAATTATGGATTAATATAAAGTAACGAAAAAATGAAATGAAGATACACATTCAATATAATTTAAAATTTTATTTATTTTAATGTGAATTATTAATTAAAGTTTTAGTCACATTGAACAAATTAGTCGCAAAAAGATAAAAGATTCTTAAGGAAAATAATTTTATAAATTTTCAGTTGATTTCTTATAACAAAAATTTTAGTAAGGACAATTTTTTTAAAAACCATACACTAAGAAATAAAATAGATTTAGCTAAATAAAAAAGAATATTATGCTTTTCACTCAATGTCTCATAAAATTCACATAAGGAAAATAAAAGCCATAAATTCACAAATGATAATGTGATTATATACGTTTTTTTTTACAACAGTAATAAAATATAGGTATGTACAAGAAATTCAATTCCAGGTACAATCAATGATTTTAACATACGACTGAAAATTGAGAAAAAATAAAATACTAGCACTTTAAAAATCAATTAGACTTTTAAATATATATATACTTAATTGAAAAAATAGCATCTTGGCAAACAGTTCATAATAATAATAAAAAAATATGTAGAAAAATATTTCAATAAACAACCGAGATGAGAGGAATTTATGAAATAGGAAATCATATTTAAAAGAATGATTTATATTATCATCAGTTCTCATTTTTCTTTAGTTATGTACAGAACAAAGATTAATCAATATATGAAACAATTTATTAAATTTTAATATAAAACAATAAA
This sequence comes from Araneus ventricosus, assembly GCA_013235015.1. NCBI lineage: Eukaryota > Metazoa > Arthropoda > Arachnida > Araneae > Araneidae > Araneus > Araneus ventricosus. The sequence goes on from BGPR01027908.1 coordinate 9,408, forward strand.
TTCATAGTTTAAAGAAAACTGTTATCACAGTAGCAGAAAATTTGAAAACAATCTTAAATTTGCAAATGACACTAGCTAATCAATGTTCAAGGTATTGTTTCCATGCCATTATTGTTCTATTAAAGAATCCAAAGTGGCAATACAAATGTGTCTTATCAATGTTCAAACAACCGTTTTCATACCAGTCTGCTCAGCAAATGAATTTAAAGAATCCAAAGCAGCAGGAAAAGAAGGGTAGTTAATAATTTCTCTTCTAATCCACTTGGATAATGCTTCAGGATAACGAGGGTTTTTTTGAAAACGTTCATCAACAATGAGGAGAGCACCAAAATCATTCCTATGACGTATACATCGACCAAGAGCTTGATTAAGGGCACGAAAGGCTTGCGTCTCATACCATTCTGAACCAGTCATTATTTGCTTCTTGGATGAGTACATATCATTGTACTTTCTTTTCAAATCTACTTGAGTATCTTTGATGTTAGGAAAAGGTATACCAACTGTTATAACAGCCCGAGCATTATTATCTGCAAAATCTAAACCTTCACTGACCTTGCCACGACATATGGCTAAAAATAAGGCTCCATTAATTGAACTTGTAGGAAAATTATCTTGTTTAACTGCATCATAAAACTCCTTGATTACTTCAGCAAAACTGCTTTGTTTGCGTGGCTCGCACAACACAATCTTTTTGGATTCAAGCTTGTTCCACAACCTAGTCTGTTGCCATCGATTCACAAGTTTATCTAGCATACTATATGAAGGCAAAAAACACAGTATACCATACGGAATAACACAGCAAACTTGGTAAATTAATTCTCCAACATCATCTTGAAAAGCAAATGTAGCAGCATTGTGGTAAGTCGCAGAAAGTATGTTATTTTTGGGACCTTTGCCAACTGTTCCAACCCAAACCTGAGATTTGGAGATAACATGATTTGCCTCTAAAGTGATTGGAAAAGGCATACTAAGTTCGGATTGAAATGATGTTAAGGGGGACAAAGTCCCTGAAGCTACTATGACTGAATGGGTCCCTTTGTCACCCTTGAAATCAGAAAATGCTACAGCAGGATTCAAACACCAGAAGTTTATAGTAATCTGGAAGGGATTAGCTGTCAAATATTTCTTCTTTGATTGGGGAGGGGGCGAAACTTTAGACTTCATGACAACACACCTATAGTCAGGAACAAAAGTCATATCCTCCATGTACATATATTGCAGAACTACATTAAGAGTCTCCACACATTTAAGTGTTGATCCGAGAAGCTTAGGTTTGTCCATATCAACAATGGCTTCTTTCTCGGAATCAGATTCTTCAGCACATATTTTTTCAAATTTCTTTTTAAAGATAGGGAAATGTTCTGGCCCTAATTCTACATAATTAAGAAGAGCTAACATGGTGTCGCCTGCCCAGACCTTAGCAGAAGAGTCAAAAGAAGTGTAATCAGTCAGATTATCAACATTCGATTTCAGCCACCTCACTAAATTAGATAAGGTTTTTCCAACATGTTGGTAACAATCAGGTATAGTTTTTGAATGTCGCCCTACTTTTTCTATGTCAAGAACAGCTTCTTCAATATGAGAAACTGAAATAGTTGCACTAGCAGCATCCCTAGCAGAATCTTCAATGTTATGAGCTTCATCTGTAACAACAATATTTCCTTTTAAATTAATAGTCATTGCTGATCTTATAAGTGGATCAGTAAGATAATTATAGGGACAAAACACAATGTCAGCAGCTGACAACAATTCACGCGACCCATAGTATGGACAAGCTCTAATTTTCTTGCAAGTGCCGACAAAATCTTCTAAATCAAATGCAGAAGATAATCGAGCTGGATGATAATGACTAACAGATTTTGCATTTCTATAAAATTTGCATGCTGGTCCACCATCTGCTTTCACTAATTCATCACAAGCATCATTTTTATTATCTGCTCTGGATGCTTCAGGATGGATGCATGTTCTTTCACGACTTGATAAGATCACCATTTTGGAATTCTTATATGGTGTCTTCTTTAGTTCTCTAATAATCTGTTCAATTTGTTTATGAGTTCGAGTTCCAAAATAAATTATTGGAAGTTTATTAGGAGTGGATGATTCTTTTCCAGGTTCCTTTAATTTTTTTTCTTTGGAACATGGAGAATTGCAAGAATTTGAACTGTTACAACCACTAGGATAATTAACTTTTTCTTGGTTTGGAGAATCAATATTTGAAGTATGTTTGCTTTGGCAAGGACTTCCAGATACCTTATTCTGAAAATTCATGTCAGAACTACAAGAACTAGTTCTATATTTCTTATTAGGTTGAAAGTCATCAAAATCGTCATCATCAAATAACAAATTTTCTCTTTTACTATTCTGATCTTCAGGAATTTTTGATTCAGACGGAACTTTGTTTAATGAAGATGATTCAGAGCAATTAATGTTATCATCATTAGTAGCACCACAAAAATATTTTGAATAACTTTGAATAGTAGGTTTACAGTCCAAACTAGGATCATCAATGAAAACTATTCCTTTGTTGCTTTTTTTCAGTTCTCTAATTTTTATCCTTTCTACAACTTTGTTGAGATAGTTATCATCAGAACAGTTTGTTCTATCCAATTTACTTTCATTATCAAATGCAGCAGATTCACTTTGATATCTGGCATTAATTTCAAATTCATCAGGCACAGCCATTCCATGGGCATTTAACTCATTTTCTAGTTCCCACTCCTGCATTTCAATCTCTCTTCTAGTTTTTTTCTGCCATGCTAAACATGCACATAACAGAGCAAGACTTTTTCCACTTCCAGTAGGAGACTCAAGCAAACAATTTTGCTTTTTATTCAAACATTTTATAATTTTGTCCATCATTGTTATTTGGGAGGGATATGCTTTATAAGGAAAAATAATAGGAACTCCACCTATTGTATATGCTTTGCTAGACACTAACTCATTGTTCTGAGTATCAGGAGAATTTGTTCCCATGAACTCCATTTTTATTTTGAAGACTGCAACTATTCAGAGCTCACTATAAACTAACACGCAGCATCAAGATTCCCGCCAAATTGATATCACGTGTTTAGCTGGCATAAAAGGAAACTAGTTATTAGAGATTTTTGAAAAACAGAATTAGAAAGAAAATCAAAAAAACAAGATGTTAAAATTTTCAAATGAGTTAACATACCAATCTATCTCTTTCAAGTACAAAAAGACAAACAGTCCTATCGTAACTACCAGAAGCTAACCGGCGACCATCCGAACTCCAGTTAATTGAGTGTACCTTAGAAGAATGCGCTTGATACTCTTTTATTCTACTGTTATTTTGAAAATAATTACGCATTGTTTCAGCATACGACATGATGAGTTATTTTTTCATCAGAAAATAGAACAAATAAAATCTCTAGTTGTTTTCTTTTTGTACACTATCTCCATTCCATTCCTTTCACTTCATTTAGCAAAGCTCTTTCTCATCTCATGAGATTTAATTTATATTTGATGTTGCCAATACTTCATTGCTAAAATTTTGGCTTTCGTAAGTCATTGATGTTGTTGTGATATTACCTTTAACTTTAACTACCTACTTGGTTCATTTTTCGATTAACGAGTCAAGCAAGATCATTCAAAATGGGTTCATTTCTCCGGTTAAGATCGGCTTTAAAATTGTTCAATGCTCAATCACGAATTGTTAGAAATATTTCTATTTCTAAAGCTGTCAATAGGCTTTATGTACCCCGCTGTGCTGCAGTGCAGTGTACCAATTTCTTAAAATTGGAACAAAGTATTCTAAAGCAAGATAAGGTAAAAATTTTACGGTCTCGGTAATTTGTTAATATTTAACTTTTTTATTTACTAACCTCAATTAAATAAATCTTCGGTTTGTTAAATATTCATTGAATTTAAATATAAGGAAAACTCTTATTTATCCCTTATGTAAACAAATTATTTTCTTGTAAGTTTTCGAATAGTATTGTTTGTCTCTATACCTTTTTAGCTGATGCTTTGTTGCTGCATTGATGATAATGAAATGTCAAAATATGGTTCATAATCATTTTTAGTCTGAGACTGTAGTATTCATGTTTGCGTAATTGCAAATAAAACTGTTCTTTGTTGTGTTTCTAATTAAAAGGTAGGCAATTGCGATTAATGGCAGTGTTATATAAGAATAAATAATCCTTCTAATTCTACTATAAAACTGATGAGTGGAAAAAAAATCTTCTCCTGTTTTTGTCTGATATGCTTTCAACACATTATTTCTTAAAAAGTTAGAAGAAAAATTCTTATTATGTGTTAACAGAGTTCTGCATACTGATAACTTCTTTAATAAGTTTAATTTCATCTTTAAAGTTACATAAAATATAATTTTTGTTCATTAACCTTAATGTGGTTACATTTTTATGTTTGTGGAAAGGTTTTGTAGAATTTTATGACACTTGAATTGAGGAATATTTATTTTCATTTATTTGAAAATCATATTGAATATTTTTTCTTTTGATTTTTTAAAATATTTTTACCAATTCCTTGTATTATTTATCTCGAATTTTAGATTGTGTATTTTCTTGCATCTTTTTTAAAACTTGTCCGACATGATAGCAAGATTTTTTAAAAATTGATTTTTAGCACATGAAGTTCATTATTTCAGGATGTAGATTTTAATTTCTGTTTACATTTTTTTTTCATGTAAATGCATTTAATGTGCATGGTCTAGAAAAGAATTTTAGTTTATTTTTTCAATTCTTCTGTCTACATAAATTCATGAATATATGTTGAATAGAACATATTGTTTGCTATGAATTCTGTTCTGTTTTTTCTTTCATGAGAATTGTTTTTCTTTCTTGTTTCTGGTCTAATTATTTAATATAATTAATGGGAACAATTTTTTCCTTTTGTACTTGTTTCTGAGGTGTATGTGAAAACTCAGCTACCAGAACTGTGCCTTGATATTCATCTGAGGCAGAAAGATAATTTGCCTCCCTTTTCTCTGGATGTGAATAAAATTTATGATTGAGAGTCAAAATAACAATTTGATTATTATAAATGTTACTACTACTCATTAGTATGCTTATTTTTGGACCAAGGTGATACAAAATTTTCATTCATTTTTTATATGTATTTCTGTATATAAATTGTAGCCCTCTCCCTCTTTTCATGCGGTATCCGGGCAACTACCATTTCACAGTAATTGGCCTCTTGTCTTTATCACCTTCCCAGCTTATAGTTTTGATATTTAACCAAATTTTGAATTTTTAACTTTATTACATTAAAGTTAGATAAATTCTAAAGAAAGGATATACCAGGTATATGTGTATGTAGGGTTTAAAATACGCTTGGTTGATTGTGTTTCTTAAAAAAAGTGCATTTTATAATATATTTTGGCATTTTTTTTAAAGTAGAGAATAGACTTTTCATCAGAAAGGGCATTACATTTGGCACATTTTTCAATTATTCACCTGAGACTAGTGCATTTTTTGACTTACCTTTACACTACTACTACTATTGTATAGCAATTAGAAATTTGAAAATTTCATGTGTACTTTATAAATTATTAGCAGTTCCCGTACGACGTCGCCCGTGACATGATACATTACCGTTCTTGTTTAAAATCAGGAAGAAGTTTTTCAGTTATTACCTCAAAAAATTTGTTAACAAAATAAAATTAGAACGTCAGATTTAGGAATTTGTTTTAAATCTTAAAATCTTCTGTATTAAATTTTTAAATTCGGGCTTCGAGGTGCATTGAGTCACCATTAGGACTACCTGTGTTCCAAATTTCAAGGCTGTAAGTGCAATATTTTTCATCTAAACATCGCACACACACACATAAACATTGCCTTTTATATATAGAAGATTAATATACGTAATATCTCGGAGAGCTTGGTTTATAGATTCTACAAAAATTTTGGTGAAATATATTATGAAAGCAAAATGTATTAGGATATTAACATAGCTTTCAACAATGAAAGAGAAACACTCAATTAAATATTTGTTTAAACAGTGAAAACTGTTTGAATTACATTGCAACAATGAAAAGTATTGTTGTAAATTACACCAAAAAATATTTTTAAAAATGTATTAAAATTGGAAAAAATATTGAACAGCAACTTTTTCATTTAAAACAAACTTTTAGTCATTTAAAATGAACTTCATTAGAATGGAAATTGTTTATTCTTTCTTATGGTGTATCTATTTTCTTGTTACGATTATTAGAAAAAAATGTAATGGAGAAATGAGTATGAAAAATCACCCAAAATACGACAAAATATTAAATAAAAAAATTTTCTAAATTGAATTTTAAAATTTGGGCTTCGAGGTGCATTGAGTCATCATTAGTTCCACTGTGCCAAATTTCAGGGCTGTAAGTCCAATATTTTATGTCTAAACATCTTACACACACAAACATTCCCTTTTATAAATAGCGAGATAAGGTTAACCTGGAGTTTACGGTGCCCACTTCCTTCGTTCCTCTTAGGATCACCAACTCTTTGCCGCCAAGAACGGAGATGAGAGAACAATTGTTTTGCTTGCGCAATGATGTTTTTAATGCGCGAGGTTTGTGCATGCGTGGAAATTGATCTTTTCATCTGTGTTTTGCGCATGGTGCGATATTAAAATTCGTTTTGATTGGTTTGTTCTGTTCATGTGATTGGTTGATCCAATCGAATTTGATTAAAAAATCGTTTGGAATTCTTCCTGATTTTATCACTTCATTACGTGCGGTTCGCTACAGCTATTGTTGATTATGACTCCGAAGTGTCAGAAAAAGAATAGCGAGAAGAAATTTTTCAATTAAAATAGGTATGTGAAGTTTTATCTACACTTTTCTCGTTTTTGAACATTTTCATTCACGAAAACACAGAATAGCATACACAGTTCTGAACCTAAAGTTCAGAACTGTGTATGCTATTCTGTGTTTTCGCTTCTCAATGAATAAGCTAAGCTACTAGTGTCCCGCTTTGCAGAAAGCGAAGCCGATGATGATTTTTTGAGTTAAAAAACTTTGCTCGGAACCCACATGCGATGTCGCATGCGGGAATTCTCTTTTTCAGAATTAAAAAAAAAAAAAAATAGATGCCTAACATTCAATGAAGAAGCGAAGCTACTAGTGGCCTGCTATGCTGAAAGCGAAGCCGCTGATGTTTTTTTAAGTTAAAAAAATTGCCCGGAACATGCTTGAAATGCCGAAAGCATTGCGTGCTCAATCTCTCCTTTTCAAATGAAGTATGCACAGTAGAGCACTAAAAAGCGCACTGCGCATCCAAAACAGTATTTGGCGACGGCACATGAAATTGCGCCAAGAAGAATTGGCGAGAAACAGGCTGGCACCGTAAACTCCAGGTTTACCCGAGATAAATATATTTCTGGTAATTAAATTAAATTGTGTCGGTAAGATTATAAATATTCATATTTCTCTATACTTATGTTAGCTTTTTTTGATATTCATAATTCCATTGTCTTTTAATGCCTTAATCCACATTTTTATTGCAAGAATAATTAAATTTTAAAGTCTTGTAACGAATGTACAGAAGATATATTGAGTTCTAATTTAAAAAAAAAATATTTATGTACTTAACAGAAAACATTCTATTATTAAAGAGAGTTTTTCAACAGTTCAGCTATTAGAATTGAAATAAGTTTTAAAAACAATCTTGCTTGTTATATTGTAAGGATTTTTCAATGTCAAATAATCAGATGCTTCATTGGGGAAATCTGATTTTTTTTCCCTTTGCCCATGTCTAATATTATAGTTTTGGGTCTTCTTTTATTACATTTTGTTAATTATTTATTGAAAAGAAAATGAAATTTTTGTAAAATATTTTGATTTCTTTCAGGTATCTAGTATTTTGGTTTCAACTTCAAGAAATTATTCTACAGGTGAACTCACAAAAGAAGCTATTTCTGAAAAGGTGTTGCATGTGTGCAAAACATTTGACAAAATCCCAGCTGATAAAGTAAATGAACTATTCTGTTGATAGATTTTTAATACTTTGTTATTTTGTTTATGTTGTAAGTGTTAATTTATTTTTTAGGATTTTTCTACCTTTTACTCTTTATGTATCTAACAAACACGGTTACTCTTTATGTATCTAACATTAATAAAATCAGATAAAATTTTTAATCTGATCATTTAATTTTTTTATTTCATGATTGTGTAATAGGAAAACACTATTCCACTCGTAACGTTTTTATAATGAAGTTAAATGAAGTAATTTTCCAATAAATTCTTTCAAAGGTTTGTAATAATTAATTTTTAATTCAAGGAATTTCATATAAATTTACATAGGTATTTACTGTCTTCAAACAAACTAAATATTTAATTTATTTCTTATAAATCTGTAGTGGGAATATTTAGCTTTTTTTGTTAACGTAGAACAAAGTTTTTATCAATAATAAGCTTAACAGCGCAATGAAACTGTTGTGATCTTTACAAACGTTAAACACTATTTGAGCATAGGTGAAATATTTTCTTAAAATGTGAAGCTGCTGCAATGATTCCAAATAATCTGTAATGATGATTTGCAGTAGAAGAGAGGGAAGGAAAAATTATAACTAAGAATGTTTTTGCCTATTTTTATCTTGTTAAATATTGTTTAGCAATGGGTTCGGAAACCCTCCGCGCTTTTGCACATGCACCAGGTGGAGTTATTTTCATCAAAATAGGGGAAAGTGAAGAATGGAAGGGTGATGTATACATTTTACTGAGCGTGACTTAACAAAGAACTACGGAAATGCGCTCATATGACTCATTGCCTGACACCTCTTTACAGTGTAAAATCGTCCAAAAGTGATAGTCTCAGAATCCGTTGCTGAACAGTATTAGTGAAAAACAAACCATGAATATTGATATTACTAGCTGTTATGCCCGGCATTGCTCAGGATTAAAGTACTTTTATGTCTAATATTTTAATGAAAAACTACTATTATATAAAATATTATAATACACAAAATCCTTTTGTGATCTGAAACATTTTTTAATTAAAATGATAATATCAATTGAATCGGAAGATTTTAAAAAAGCGTCGATAGTTAATTTTCTTTATAAATTATTAATTATATAGGTACTTGAAATTTTCTTAATAAATACTGAAGTATAAATAAGGTTTTAACGAATATTTTGAAACAATTAATTAAATAGTTAATTTTTCATTAATTGAAAGCATGAAAATAAACCAAATCAATAGTTGTTCCTAATATAAATTGTTTATCGTCATTGTGTATGGCAGCAGTTCTTTGTTTTAATCTTGTTCTTCAACAATAAAAAATATTAGTGCAAATTGTGTATAAAATTAACTTTGAAAAATTTTTAAAAAGAGAGAAACAAATTGTATGAGAATGAAATTTGTGTTACTAATAAGCTAATTTTCTGAAATTCAATAAGGTGTAAAATTAGTTTCGCCAAATTTTTAAATTTTTTTTTTTTATAAACTGAAATTTTAACTTACTTTCCGGCTTTGAAAAGTTGACAGTGATCTTTCTCCTGCCTTAAATAATAAGTGTGCAAAGTTTGGTTGGAATCTGTTCCGTGGTTTAAGAGGAGATGTGGAACATACACACACATGCATAGTCAAAATGTCTTTTATTTGTATAAAGATCTCGCCTCTGTTTTTCAAACCAAGTTCACAAATTCATAAAATTATATCAAAGTAACACAAAATGCGAGGTACTTCCTTGAGAGTCTTGATAAAACCAAAATAAGTCTTGAAAATTAAATTTTTTTTGAAATGTAAATTTATAATTTTTTTTAGTTTGAGGTATAATGTTTAAGTCAACTCCACACTTAGGCAGACTACTGGGCGTTTCAATAATGAATGGTAAAAATATACTCCATCAGCCATTGAATAATAAATTTTGAAAAAATTATTAAAATTAAAGAAAAAATTGCATGCAAATAATAAATAAATATTTACAAAATAAACAGAAATATCGGAAAAATAAAAGCAGAGTAGTTCAGTCATATCGTTGCCTGGCAACAGAGAATCTATAAATTTCATTCAAAATCGTCTGTATCAATTCAATCATTTAATTAATTAAATTTTTAAAAATTAATACAAATTGAAGGGAAAATCACAAAATGGAAATTGGCATCATTGGAAAGGTAAAATTTTGAACTTTAAATGGTATAAAAATATTTTTTGTGAAACAATTTGCTCCAAAGTTACTGCGGAAAAACGGTTTCGGTTATTTTCTAATTAACTGACTGTTTAATTAACTTTTGAACTTTGAAAAGTTCATACGTGTCTTCCCCTTGTCTTTAATAATAAGTGTGCAAAATTTGGTTCAAAACAGTCCATTGGTTTAGGAGGAGATATGGAACCTAGCCACAATGACTTTTATTTATATTAAGATGGTAATGACTAATATTTACAATTTTTTTGTTGTTCTTATGTGAATAGATTATCTAAATTCTTTGTTAGTGATATTTTTAATGCATCTTAGATGTGCAGTAACTATGAAAATGAATTCTTGAACTTTAAAATTACATAGATATGAATTTTTGAAAATTGTGAAATTTTTTTAATGCTGAAATCTGATTGTTTTTAGTTGACCTTGGAGGCTCATTTTATGAATGACCTGGGACTAGACAGTTTAGATCATGTTGAACTTATTATGAATATTGAAGATGAATTTAATTTTGAAATTCCTGATGGAGATGCTGAGAAGTTATTAAGACCTAGAGATATAGTGGAGTATATAGCACAAAAAGATCTCAGCACTTAATAAAGACAATATCTGAAACTTGGTAAGTTGCATACTTTTTCTCCTGTTTTTGGAAAGTACAAGTAAGAATTGATTATCATTTTTCAATTTGAATTTTCATTTGTGTGAATGTATTTCATTGAGTGGGTATGATTCCATAGTTTGGAGAGAGATTTGTTAATTAAAATACACTTTAAAAGCTTTTATCATTGTAGAAATTATACAATAGTCTTTTAGTAGTGTTTTACTGTTAGAAGTTACATTTTTTTTTTTTTTTTTT
>BGPR01027909.1:0-20366 GCA_013235015.1 Araneus ventricosus
CCAAAAGTAATAATATGAAGGAACTGTATGAATATTATTAGTTTTTTTCCGATTGCATTATTGCATCCAAAAGTAATAAGAAGGAACTGTGAGTTTTATTAGTTTTTTCCCGATTGCATAATTGGATCCAAAAGTAATATGAAGGAACTATATGAATATTATTAGTTTTTTCCCGATTGCATTATTGCATCCAAAAGTAATAAGAAGGAACTGTGAGTTTTATTAGTTTTTTCCCGATTGCATAATTGGATCCAAAAGTAATATGAAGGAACTGTATGAGTATTGTAATATATATTATAATGCATTGATTATGAGATTAAGCAGTGTGAAAAGATGCTTTAAAGAGTTGAATAATCTAGCAAAAATTTATGTTGGAAAGAGAGGAAAGTAGTAAGTATTGTTAAGTTCTTTTACAAATGTTTTTTTCTCTAGATCGCTATTTTATTCCTATTCATACAAAGAGTGGAGAAAAAGTAAAAACTTTATAATTAAGAAATAAAGGTACAGCATTGGCGCCGTTTTTAATTTTGTGACTCGTTTCCTGCATAACCCGAAATGTAGATTATAATGTTTGTATTTAATCAGTGTGAACATTAACTCTTTCATCATACTGAAAATTCACCAAATCTTTTTACAGAGTGTTGGTCCAAGCATTCGATCTGGCCCAGGATTTTGTCCAAGAATCAACAAAACGGCAAATGGATCGACAGAAATTCTTGTTGCATCGGGCATCAGCAAGAGGATATCTGTCAAAGTAGACAATATACAGGTGTGTATTTAAATCAGTTAAACTGCATAGAAGTATTGCTAAGGCAATGTGCCATTGGAAAGATGTTTTTTTTTTTTTTTTTTTTTTTTGTGGTATGTGTAAAACCTGAAAATTTGTTTCAGTGCTTTGCCATTAGATTGGCAGCAGTTGGTGTCAGTCAGAAATATTGGTGCGAAATGTCACTTTTTCTGTTGTCTGGAAAACTGCCAGATCCTGCTTTACTCCAATAAATGTAGCAAATTTAATTTTGGAAATATTCAAATAAAATGTGTAACATACCTTTTTGCATATTGCATGTTTTTTTTTTTATGTATGCAAAAACAGTTGGATGTTTAGTTATTAATAGCATTCTGAATTCATTGTGTTTAATTATATTTTTAAAAATATTGCAGTACAAGAAACGTGTTGGTTAGAAAATTGAGTTAAAGTGGATATTCTCGTAAAGCAATCTGTGTACTTAATTTTAGAGGTCTAATTTTGATTGAGAGCCTGATGTCGATTTCAACTTTGGGATAGAGGTTTGTGGATTTGTGGCCCGATTCCACTGAAAGATGTGCCATGAATGGACTTGATGTACATTAAATCTGCCAGGTCAGGTGTCCTTCTTATCATCTGACCATTTTCAGAATTACGAGGCCTGTCTCGTACAGGACTGCTGAGAGCGGAACCAGACCTCAGCGGAAATTCCTGGCATGTGGGCTCCCCACTCATAAAAACAAATACCTACAAACAATAAATAGACAGGACTAAATAAACAATGACCATACAAAGTGGCACTTGATCTTTGACTGAGCATTTAATGTGGTAGCCTGGTTTCCCTGTCTTCCCCCTCCCTTTACAAATTATGACTGTGGTAGATAATCAGCAGACAGAAGTCTTTTTGCCTGATCACATTGCATATTGTTACGAAAATACGACTTCTAGCTACCTTCTGTAAATTAGATCAGTGATGGCAAACTATAATCACTTCCAACCCCCATACTTAGTATAAAATGTTTTTGAGACCCTAGGGGGTCGCAACCATGTTTCTTGAAGAATAGCCTTGTATTTTTAATTGTCAAATAAATTTCTTTGAATTTAGCGATCCAGAAAAGTTTTCTCGTGACCCACGGTTTGCACACCACTGAATTAGAGCAATACAGTAAGAATGTGCAAGTTTTATATTCAGAGAAAATGATAGTTAAAATGGAGTTTAATTCATACTGGGACCATTTAAAAATAAAACAGTCTGGAAGAAAATTTTTAAAATGTATATTTTTTCTTATCACAGGCTGGGGTTCCCGTACTAGGCCTGGGCCCCAGGATTTTTGACCTTCTGCCCCCCTCTCTTGTTGGGCTTGCCCTCGTGTAGCTTCAAATTGGATGGATAACTAAACAAATATTGATTATGCGCATATATATATATATGTAATAATCTCACTTAATTTTATTTCAAATTCTAATATTATATATTTTAAAGTCTTAATGTATTCCAAAATCACTTTTCTTAAACTCCAGTTTCGTTCTATTTCCTGCTCTGGAGGTATATTAAATCTCTCATCTTGGCATATTTATTACTAAAAGAATATTTTAATCGTTTCCATGCGCACACAACTCGCAAAATCAGCAAATTATTGTCGCCATGCATTTTTCCTAAAACACTTGCGTAATATCTAAAAATAGCTATTATTCCCTTCACTTTGATCACATGTCTATCTGTTAAATCCCTACCTGAGAAAAAGCAGGGATTTTCTATTCTTTTTTGGCTTGAAACCTTATACTAAGATGTACGTACATTCCGTCACTCTCCCATAATAAAATGAAATTTAGAATAACTCAGCCTGTTTTTGTTATTTAACGACTACAATTACAAATACATTTTATATATTATTGAAATATCCTTAATACTGCATAGTAAATGTATTCCACTTTTCCTCTACAGCAGCATATTGCAAGGATGAGATTTCTGTGCCAATTCAACATTGAAGGTCGAGTGAAGCAAGTGAATGCCCAGCTGATAGGGGAGATCATGTACTGTGAAGAGATGGTGGTAAGTAAAACTTTTTGACCTTTTAAGGTGTTTTTTCACATTGTTTAATTTAATTTTATGAAGACTGATCATGGCAATGACAAAGGATTTTGTATGGCCTTAGCACAAAATTGGATCATTTTTGCGAGTTAGTCGAGGGTATTTCAGTCTTGTCTTGGCATCAAGTACTTGGTACTTGTTGGCAGTACTGGTAGAATTTATGGGTTGAATCATTGGTATTCAGCCTGTTATTTTCCCAACTACAGTAAAAACTTAACTAATCGGCATCCTCGGGAAACGCCGATTTCCGGATACCCAAAAAGTCCGGATAGTTGTGTGACGGGAAAATGTGTGTGTCTGGGGTAGATTGCGGCTTTTTTTTTACCGATTCTGTCCCTTTACCTTTTTCTTTTAGTTATCGATTTCGTTTTTCAGAGAAAGGTGAACTTTTTTTTGTTCTCGCTTTTGCTTTTGAACCCCCCCATAAAACAAGTCTGTGTACGTCACTGTACTGTATTTTGCTTTTTTTTTCCTCTACGCCCCTCCATGCGGAGTGGACATTGCATTCCAGAAATAAATTGTTCGCGTGAATGGAACGTTGCAGGCGAGCGCGTGCTAAATTTTGGCATGTGGATGTAAAATTTTTACAAAAACTCATTTTCTAATTCTTCCAGTTAGTTGAACTTTCCGGATACTTGAATGCCGAATAACTGAGAATTTACTGTATATTTAAAAATGTGTTGGCGATACTGTTCATTTAAAAAATGATTTATTTCATGATGTTTTATTTTTAATAAAACTTAAAAACGTAAATAGCTGGAACTTTTTTGATTGCTATCATTTCTACCCCCTTTTTTTTCATGCAGCAAATAATCTAACTGGGGTGGGGGAAGCTGTGAAATTTTTTTTACATTTTTTTATCTGTCAAAAAAAACCTGTTCTACATAAGTTAAAGGAGTTAAATTCTGTCTAGTGCCATTTTTTCTTTTATTCCTGTCTTGCACTTGAGATAAAAGTGCCTAAGAGTAATCGGTAATATTTGTGGTAAATTAAATTATGTTAACACACATCTGTTAAAAAGAGAATTTCACTTCTTTTAGAAACAGAAATCTGAGAAATTTTGTTTCTAATTTTTTGCTGGAGAGAAAAAGGGGGGTGGAGGGGGCTGGTCGGGGTTTTTTTTTTTTTTTTTTTCTGTACCCAAAAAATAATTATTTTTAAATTCTGAACATTTTTTTCGCCCCTTTTATAGTAAATATTACTTTACTAAAGTTAGTTTTAATATGCAAATAATAAGCTAAATATTGTGGATGTTATTTACAGATAATGTGAAATCTAATTGAAACTCCCTTGCTTTCCAGTTCTCATACAGTACTCAGGCACCTAATATCACAGCAGCTTTTGCAGTCATTTGGGACGTCAACAAGCCATTCGACAACCCAGAAAACATACACGGTATGAATACAAAACTTTTCACATGAGATTTCTGAGGAGCATTTTTCCCTTTTGAATTTCTCTAAGCTCATCTTCCTTTCTTTGCAGTGCTCATCTTCCGATGTTCGGGTATGGCCCAGAGCTGTGGCATCTGCTTGGAACTCCCTGAAAAATACAAGTGTGGTTGGTGCCAGGACACGGACAACTCCTGCCAAGTTTATGAGCACTGTAACCGTCTACCAACTTTGTGGCTGGACAGAAAGCAGACATGTCCCAATCCACAAATACTTTCGGTATGGAAATGTTTGATTGGTTATTAAATATTTGACTTATATCGGGGGTTCGATCCAGGTTTTTTTTTTGGGGGGGGCGACATTTTTGTGAAAAATGAAAAAAAATTGTGAATTTTTTTCATCATGTAAAACCTTCAATTTTAGCAGTCGTATTTCTATATTTTACATTTAATATCAAAAGCGTTTCATTGAATTTCAGTGAAAAATTTTAAAAAGGGATCATTTTTATAAAATGAAATTTTGTAAAAGGATGTTTTTACGAATTTGAATTTTATGAAGGGGCCATTTTTGTGAATTTGAGTTTCGTGATGGGGCCGCAACACGGCCCCAATTTTCGCTTGGGTCATTGACCCATGTATATCGTTTTTAGTTACAGTTTTAATTGTATTACATAAAAAATATAATATGTGCAGTTAATACACCTGTAATGTATACAACATTTCTTTTATAAGAAATTCTTTTTAAATTTCTCATATATTTTATTTCATATGATTACTGATTTTATCAAAATTTAATAGTGTAGGAGTGTAAGTAGTAAAGCTTAAGAAGCTAGATGTTAAGGTATGATACCCTAATATCTAGCTCTTGGAAATTTGCATATACCCCATCCAAGATGATTTTATTACATTAGTTGAGAGTTGAAGAAATCTAGATATAGAACATCATCCTAAAATATGGTTCCACTTGAAATTCATCCTGAAGAGTGTTTGATGGAAATTAAATAAATAAAAACCACCAAAAAGGTATTTTATGTTGCTGTATATATATGTTACAGTCAGTGTGATTAATCGGTTGTTTTTAATACTAACCATTGTCATTATTAATAATAGTCACTTAAAAATTCCGATTATTACTAATATAATAGCCCAGATCTGTCTCTTGGTAATGCTCTGACGTCACCAACAATGAAACTTGCTCCATAGCACTGCGAGATGTTAAACAGCATTATTTCATTGCTAGAGAACCTAAATTTCAGTAATTTTTAAATTTAAAAGAGTAATTGTCATTCTAATTTCAAATTGAATAGCTCTAAAATAGTGAAATAAAATTTTCTATAGATTGATATAAAATTTATCTTGCTGTGATCAATAGTTCCCGAGAAATTTTAAATTATATTAACCATATATTTCAAATTAATTTCTGTTTTTCAATAGAAAGTAGTAAATTACGTCACTGGTATATCATGGGCATGGATATTGTTTGAACGCTACGATGTATCTGATTATTTATTGCAATCGTGGTGATATAATTTGGTAATATTTTTTGGCAATGTTTGACAGGCACGTTTTTTACTTTGTTCTGATTAGACATCTGAAGTACAAGGAAAATTGTTAAACAACGAAAAATACTTCACACGGAATGTTGTTTACCAAGAGGTTTTTTGAATAAAGAAATATGTAAATAAAAAATATATATTTCCTATCATAAAACATATGTTTGTTTTATTTGTTTTCAATCAATATTAAACATTTCTCTCGCGTCAAATTTGACGGGAATCTCTCGAATGAAGAGGCAATTTGCACCTCTCGTACCATGACTGGAGATTTCCTAGTTATTAATAATAACCGATTCACATTGATTGCTACTTATATATAAATACACATTTTAGATCAATTGGAAAAGAGGGAGAAGTACACATCTAAAAAATAATAGATTTAAATGAAGCAATAATCTGTGAGATACTAGGAGAGAAATAAAACTACTCTCATTTAATGGTGCACATTATATTGATTATGAAGAAATCATTATTTAATGCATATTAATACTTGAAAATTTCTGTAATAAAATGTTCCACTGGTAAAAAAATAGTAGTTTGTGTTTTATAATTAACTACTTTTGGAAATTAAATCCTTCTTTTCATTAGTTTTATATTTCATATAATGCCACTTTTCTAGGAACCTAACAAATTATATAAGATTACTTATATATATTTGCATGAATGTGTGTCTTTGACTGAATCATTAAATTTTTGAAAAAATTTTATATTCTTGTCAAATATTTTATATTACGCACTATTTTATCATACCGTTTATGGAGCATCTAATATTTTTACATTAATAAATTGTGATATCATTTTCTTTCTTTGTGATTGTCATAAACCAAATCTGTGAAAATCAAAAATTGTCAACCTTTATTTTTCCATCTTGGGAAAGCTTTGGGGAATTGTTAAGTAGATAGCAGTGGTATATTCTATTCTTTTTTACCTTGTAGTTTACTCCAAAGTCTGGCCCATGGGAAGGCGGTACAAATATTACAATCGAAGGTATCAACTTGGGCCGAGTATTTCAAGATATTGCAAATAATGTTCGAGTGATTCATGAAGATCGTAAGGTTATTGCAGAGTGTGTGCCACATGAAGAGCTCTATGTGAAGACTACTCAGTGAGATATTCTTTATTATATCACTTCTATTCTTTATTATATCACTTCTTTATCTTATTTTAAATTGAATTTAAGTTTTGTATAAAAATAGTTTATTCTCAGTTTGATGCTCTTCCTGACTCCAAATTTCTTTCCATATATAAATGACTTAGAGCCGCATACAAAAGTCGCTGCCTGAATTTAGTAATTAATCATGAGCTAATAATTTGTAATCTAAATGTTAAATTTTTAATTATTTCTTTAACTTTTTAAATTCTTTGACTTTCCAATATCAATGTCCACAACTTTAATCTGGGACAACATTTAGGTTTTACATTAAACAAAAATTGCATGAAGTAAAATTTCCTTAAATTATTTTGATAACTTCGGCAGTTTTATCATGAATTATAATTATCACTTGTTTCATAAATCTGTACAAAATGAATTTTGACTTATTTATCATAATTTTTTTTGTCTGTTAAATATTATATCTTACTTCTTCTTACATTTTTAGTCATGTAAAAATTTTAATCCGTTCATTACACCTAACTTCTTCTGTGTATGCAGCCTCTCCCCCTTTTTTAAAATGCATAATAAAACTTAGAGTTTATAAATTTTTATATGTACTGTTTTCTTCTTTTATTTTTTTTCTCTGTTATTTTTTGTCTGTAAGCACTTTCAAATGATTGACCTCTAATGCCTTTGTTATTATTCTGCGTAGGATTGTGTGCCATGTTGAGAAGCCACCCAATTTGACGACAGGTTTGATTAGTGGACCCATGATGGGTTATATAGAAGTCAAAGTTCAGAATGACTACACTGCGAGGTCAAGAGAACAGTATTCTTTTGTAGTAAGTAAAATATTTTATTCAATTGTGACATTTTTCCTGATATTTGAGACACACTCTCGTGTTGACTTTGCTCCATAAGATGCAAAATATGCAATACAAAGCACTTGATTAGATGCGATACATTTGATATTTTTGTGCTGCGTTGTTACTGAACATTTTTTAGTGTTCAAGCGTCGCTTTTTGCAAAAAATTTAGAAACTCAAATTTGTTTTTCAGAATCCTAGAATCACATCCATAAAGCCCAGCAAAGGACCCAAATCTGGTGGAACTGTTTTAGAGATTTGGGGTCTGCACATGGATGCTGGAAGCAGGGCAGAAGCGTTCGTTGGTGGATTGCCTTGCAATGTTACGAGGTGAGCCCAGAAAGAAATGACACGAGCTTGGATTGTTTTTATTAAAAAAATTTTGCACTTTTGCAGCTTAATTGAAGCTAATTGTTTTTTATTCTTAATAAATTATAAAATTATGTTATTAGTTTAAAATTTTTCAGGGGGGCGACAGAACCGGAAAAGTCGGAATTTTATCAATCTGGAAAAGTCAGGGAAATTCGTAAAAATATCTAAAAATCAGGGAAAATTAATAGTCATTTGTTACTTGAGTTATTATCTATAAATTAGTATCTTATGCCTAGCATTATTTGTAATAATAAATGGAATTTTTTTATAAAAAACTTATATATTCATTTATAAAAGAACAAGTATTTGATTAGAGCAATTAATTTCTTATGATTTGTTAAAGAATAAAGATTTGGAGCAATATTTTGGCAGTTTCTTTTGTTTAAATCTTTGCTAAAATATATATAATTAGGTACGTATAATTATACTATTTTTATATTTATGCTGCAATGTGTTATTCTGGTACTCGTGCAAAGAGTTATTGAACTGTTTTAAAGTTTTGAGTAATAACCTTTATACCATAATAACCTTTACTGTTAACATTATTTAACTTGTGTTGCAAAGAGTAGTCTTAATGTTTCTTAGAATTCTTATGCAGTTTTAGAAGCAAAGTATTTTGTTAAAATTCCCAGTATTTTTTGCATATAAGAAACGTAATGCACTGTTTTAATAGATTTTTTTAGGATGTTTATTCCATTTTTTAAAAATTAAATTTCATAAAAATATATTGTTTTTTTCATATTATATAACTTGTAAAAGTGTTTTTAATAATGTATATTGCAAACATACAATGATTCTGAGTAGGGAGAAAGCCAGGAAACTAATATAATTAGTAGGTGTAAATCAGGGAAATGTTGTGAGTTTAGTCAGGGAAATTTTTTTTCACAGTTTCTGTAGTCACCCTGTTTTTATTGAGAGACCCTGAACCAGTGATATTTAAAAACATTTTTTTCTTATCTATATTTTTAATTTCCTTCACTTGTGCTAGAGAAGTAAAGCTAGAACACAAAGAATTTCTTGAAATTTCGTCATGAAACATATATTCATTGCGATAAAGAAAAGTCAGATTCATCCTTTAATTTTTGTAGTTAGTGTCACAAATATTATTTATGAAGCTGCAATTATCATAATTGCAGTTTTTTTGGCAACGACTGCAATATGTTGAATGTTACATACATATGAATAAGCTGTTCTGGATCTATTCCAGAAATGTTTTTGAAATAACTTGGGGAAGTTAAATATATTTTGTTATAAAAGAGATGTAATAGCAGATATGACATAATGACTAATTGGTATAATGCTTCTGAAGTACTTTCAGTGAACAACTGGAATTAATTTATGTAATTGTGTTGTACAATGACAGCAATATTTATTAATTTTCTGTACATTGTATTTGTATGAAAAGTTTCCTCTGTTATTTTTGCTTATTCTTGAAAGCTTATCATGAATTATGTTTTGATATTTTGTGCTTTCAAAGTTACTACTTTTTTTTAATCAGGGTGGCGACAGGACCTTTAAAAGTCAGGGAATTTTATCAATCTGGAAAAATCAGAGAGAAGTCAGGGAAATTTGAAAAAATATCTAAAAATGCAGGAAAATTTATAGTTGAGTTTTTATCTATAAATTAGTATCTTATGTCTAGCATTATTTGTAATAATAAATGGAATTTTAAAAAAACCTTATATTCATTTATAAAAGCATAGGTTTTTGATTAGAGCAATTAATTTCTTATGATTTGTTAAAGAATAAAGATTTGAAGTAATATTTTGGCAGTTTCTCTTGTTTAAATCTTTGTTAAAATATATATTATTAGGTACCTATAATTATACTATTTTTATATTTATGCTACAACATGTTATTCTGGTACTCTTGAAAAGAGCACTAATTGGTTATTGAACTTTTTTAAAGTTTTGAGCAACCATCATAATAGCCTTTACTGTTAATATAATTTAACTCGTGTTGCAAAAAGTAATTTCAATCCATTAATCTTCCATTTTTTAAAAAACTAAATTTCATAAATATTTTTTTCATATTAAATAACTGGTAAAAGTGTTTTTAATAATGTATATTAAGCCAGGAAACTAATTTAATCATTAGCCGTAAATCAAGGAAATGTTGCAAGTTTAGTCAGGGAAATTTTTTTCACCGTTTGTGTTGCCACCTTGTTAATGTTTGTACAAAATATTGTATTGAATTAGCCATCTTTAAGAAAGCTATTCTCTATTTTATAATCAAATTGTAGTTTTCTTCATGGTAGCTCAGAGCTTTACAGAACTTTTGGTTAGTCTTGATAACATGGTGCAGCTGCCAAACTTGCATTTTTTCGAGTGATAACTCGCCAAATTTGGTATTAGATATAACACTAGGTATGGCAGTTATTGCAAAAATAACTGTTTTTTTTTTTTTGGTTAATCAGGTTTTTGTGGAGTTTTGTTTTCCTTTTTATATTAAGATTTCCAGCTCTTCTTTCTTTCATTGCCTCTTTAAATACGGAGATATACAGAGTAGGAATGGCGGTTATTGCGAAAATAACCAGTTTTCGGTTATTTAGGTTTTTTCACCTCTGGTTTAACCGGTCTTTGAAATACCAGTTTTCGTTTTTTAAAAAAAAAAAAAAAAACGCTGTATGTGGACAAAATTTTTTATTAATATATTTTTACAGGAAATCAATCCATTGGCCAATATTTATTTGTTCATAAAGAATCTTTCAGTAATCTGCCAACCAACAGACGCCTCGAGGAAGCGGTTGTCATTGATTGGCCTAAGATGATGAAATTCAAAGCTTCATAACTTGGTAAATTTAGGCTCGATTTCAGGTTCAATTAGACTATCTTCCAATTCGTTTTTTTATCCGATTATTAAATTGTTTAAAAAATAACTGGTTAACCGAAAGAACAAGAAAAAAAACGGTTTTTGGTTAAAACCGGTAGGTGTTTCCCATCCCTGGACGTAACAGTTGATGAAAGTGCGGAGAACTTGGTGTTGGGACCTTACTGTGCAAGAAGTATTATAAATAGCTCAGAGCTTTATAGAAGTATTGGTTAGTCTTAATAGCATAGGGCAGTTTCCAAATTTGTACTTTGTCAAGTGATAAGTCACCGAATTTGAGATTAGATTTGACACAGTTAAGACCTAACAGTTGAAGAAAGTGTGGAGAACTTGGTGACGAGACCTTGCTGTGCAAGAAGTATTATAAATAGCTCGGAGCTTTATAGAAGTATTGGTTAGTCTTAATAACATAATGCAGTTTCCAAATTTGTAATTTGTCAAGTGATAAGTCACTGAATTTGAGATTAGATTTGACACAGTTAAGACCTAACAGTTTTTGAAAGTGTAGAGAACTTGGTACAGAGACCTTACTGTGTATGAAGTATTATAAATAGAGTCTGTATATTTCTCGGGTGTAAAAAAATCTTAACTCTAACTTATCACATTACTTACTTTTTTTTTTTGCTTCCACAAAGCCGTGATGCGAACAAAGCGGTGTGCGTTACCTCTGCTTCTAAAGAAACGGTACCTCAAACGGTGCGGATCAAATTTGATAATGGTCTGAGAGTCTTTGAAGATTACAAGTTCCTGTATGTCGAAGATCCTTCCATCACCTATGTTGAATCTGGTTCCACTGGACAAAGGGGCATTCCTAAAGGCATTCCGAGGTAAGATATTAGTATTGCTGAACGTTGCTTCACTTTATCTTCGTGTTCTCGTGAACACAACATTAATCTGTTTGTGATTTGCTGCATGAAATTAATGCATTTTCTTAACCTTTAAATTTCAGTTCAATCATTTATTCTGGTTTAAATTTCATTGTTGAGGATTTGAGTGAAAAAACGAGCCATTTCATCCTTTCGAAGTTGCCGTAGTGTAGGGTTATATTTCACTTGTGATAAAATAGGACTGGAAAGTTAAACTATCTGCTGGGTAATTAGAGGATGGGCAGATTAGTTCAATGGAGAAGTGTCATCCTTAATGGGTTGTATGTGCATTGTCTGTACCCAGCCTGTATGCTGCCCATAGTGGAATGCTTAAGTAATTCTGAAAGCTTGTTATTGTGACATAGTTATGAAGAAAATATTAACCCCTTAACTGCCCTGGGCATATGTCTTTCCAATGCACCTTGCTATATAATTTTTTACTAAACGTATAACTATGCTCACTATCTAGGAATGCAATAAATTCACCTTAATAAGGGTTTTGACTGACACATGCCCTTGTCTTGGAATAGGAAAGAAGGATGTTGCTATACCCCTTGACAGTAAAAATCTGTAGTTGTCACTTGGAGTGTATTTGAATAGGTTATGGTTGTGTGCTCCTCCCCCCCCCCCCCCACCCACATACCTTCTTTTTTTTTTTTCCTTTGCTACATTTTTGTGTTGCATTGTGTGATGACCATATTTTTGAATTTTTTTAGTTATTTATTTGAAAGAATATGTCCAGCAGAATATTGTGTAACGACCTTCTGTCGTCTTTAATATCGGAATCATTGGAGCCTGATGTTCCATCATTAAATTTTGTATTTTGTGATTTTTCCTTTGTAACAATAAACATTTTTATAGTTGCAAACTGTGTCACTACTTTTCTCCGAGCACACCATGTCCATACGCTCCTGTGAGAAAAATGGTGACACTGGGGCAGGAGTGGCGTTAGAGTTTGACTGACAGGTGTGTGTGTGGGGGGACGACCTACTGTAGAAGGGAAGGGACGTAATAATGACTCTCAAATTCTTACCAGATCTTTATTTATCTATTAGTTAAATTGCTTGTTGCATGAATGGTTTACAAAAATTTTCCCCGACGGGGGGGGGGGGGCACAGCATCCACGACCCTGGGATCCTCCACTGGCACCACCCCTGTACTGGGGAGCTAATCGAATAAGATTTTAGTGGTTGTTAAAGATTAATGGACAAAGCATTAATTTTGATTTTCTTTTACTATATTTTAACTTACTTTTATTTCTTTAAATGATTTATTCCTTGCTTTTTATGCATTGGTCTTTTCATTTTATGTTTTAAATTTTTAAAAATAGATTAATGTGTTTTTATAATATTGCTATGACAGTATATGACTTTTAGAATCCTAGTGTGTCTTTTAATGCTTCTGTGATTGCGAGTTTTGATTTTAAATTATTTATGTGTTTGCCAAATTTTTTTGGTTTTGAACTTTTATGATTCTATGTATTCAATTTTTTTTCTAATGGATTTTTTAATATCTTTATGACTCACTCATTGTGGCTTCTGTTCTTTTCATTCTGTAAATGGAGTTATCACTGTAGTGTGCTTTTCTTTAAATAAATAAATAAATAAAATTTTTGATTTTCAATTAATTTGCTTATTTTTACATCTAACTTTCCTTCGTCCTTTTTGTTTTTATTCTTTCTTCATGGAAATGTTATAATCATTCTTAAAATAAGATGTATTTTATTAGGATAGCTGCTTAGTTTTTCTGTGCAACTCCGAAATGCTTTGTCATTTTGAAGTTGTTCTGATGAGATTAAATTAAGCATTTAAATTTCTTTTTCAGCGGTGGAATTACAATCAGTGTAAAAGGGACTAATTTGAATGCTGTGCAGTTTCCATTTATGTACACTTTAGTTGAAGGAGAGGAGTATAATAGTGTAAGTTATTACTTAATCAATATTTTCTCAATCGAGTACTATGCTTGGAATTAACTGTATATTCGGGAAATACGAATTACGAGTTGCTTTGTACTTTCCTCAGAGCTGCATTGTGGAATCTCAAACTGAAATGAAATGCAAAAGCCCTAGAGTTCCAGCAGAAAAACTGGATTTCTCGGGTGACGATATGGATGCTCATCCCATCGAATTGGAGTATGGATTCAAAATGGATTATGTGACTCAAGTGCAGAATCTCAGCTCTAATCCAAGATATTCCAAGTTCATGATGTATCCGGATCCTATTTATTATCCATTTTCTGAAAAGAATGGAATCAAGTACTACAAGAGTGATTACCTCACCATAAATGTAAGACTCGTTAAAAGTGCTTTTATCCTTTTTTTAAAAAATTTCTTGTATCGTTTTTAACCCTGCAAGCGGCGCAAATGTCTTTTTCCGTTTTTCAGTTCAGAAGCAGATAGCCGATATTTATTTTATTTTCTTATAAAATCATGTATAAAGTATTCTTAAGATTCCATAGATATAATTAAATACAAAAAAAGATCGATTCATTTACTTTAAAAGCTAAGTTTTCTAACCTGATAGCTAAAAGCACAGCATTCCCAACAGAGAATCCCTGGCCCTCCGAGACACCCCACTGGTGCCATCCCCGTTTATGATAAATAGTAAAAATTATTTTACAGATCTCTAGCTCCTACGGTTGGTTTACTGATGTTTAATGAACTGGTTTATATCGCTAAATAATTAATTTGAAATTGTAATTAACTGCAGTAGTCAGTCGAAATGTTTATTTTGTTTTCAGTGGCCTTTTCTTAAATGACAAAAATATGCTCAAAATAATTCTTTGAAAGATTATGCAGACTTTTTTTATTTGTGTCGGTTCATTTTTTGATACTTTATAGCAAGCATAAATTTTATGTTTGTTTCATTTCCAGGGAATGAATCTGGATAGAGCTTCGCAGGAAACTGATGTCGTCGTTCGCATCGGAACAAGTTACTGCAATGTGACCTCACTCTCTCGCTCGCAGCTCACCTGCCGTCCCCCCACGACACAACCGGCAGCGAGAGATGCCAATGGGAAACCAGATGCCAATAAGATTCCTGAAGTTGTGGTAAGTTTATTTATCTCTAATAATAATAAAAGAGAAAGTCTGTGTGTGTCTGTCTGGAGTCTACAGAACAGACCGTTGAACTTAGAGATACCAAATTTGGTACAGGTATACTTTGGAGGGTGGGAATGTGCACCTTGGAACCATTTTTTTTTTCAATTTTTTTATTCAAATTTTAATTATTCAAAATTTGCTTAATTTTTAAATGTCTTCAGCCATATTTTTGCGAATAACTTCTGAAACAACTATTGCACGAAAATGATTTTTATGCCACTTTAAAGTACAGACAATTATCTTTCCAATGATATCAATATGAGTACTGTGTGGTAATTACTTTTAATTTTACAAAGTTTTAAATTGTTATTAACTGCGGTCAAGGTCGCTCAAGGACACCATTTCTCATTTCGACCAAAGGTAGGGGGCTGAGGGAGGATGCTACTAAGCAGTCATTTGGCAACAATGAAAGGGCAATCATTGTTGGTCATTTGTGGTTAGAAGGAAAGGATTTAAAATGCTAATCTCGCAATCAATAAGAAAATAGCGGTTGAAGCAATAGTAATGATTTTCTGAATTAAGTATAAAACCTATTAATGATAAAGATAAAGGTGATATTTTAAATTCATTACAATTGATTAAATTCCATCCAAATTTTTTTGTACACTTCTTGCGTTATACAGAAAAAAAATTTCAAATATAATTACTTTCTAAATATATTGCACAAAATAACTGACTAAAGTGTTGACATAAATTGCAGATCAATACTTTTTACAGGTCATCAGTAATGTAGTTTGTAATACGATTAAGAGGAGGCCTGTTTTGTTTATAAGGAATAACAAAGTAAAGTCAGATACGAAAAGAAAGCGGGTTAAATGTCTATCGCAATTTGAAGTTAAAAATTACTTTAAGGAAACCAGGAATATAAAATTTCGCATACAAGATTCATTTGAAATTATATTCCCGGTGAACACGCTGGTCACCGAAGGCGGCTAGTGTATAAATATTATTTTGTTATACATAGGTTCATTGAAACAGCCGTGGCACTTAGGGTTTGCTTTATTATTTTATCCCCTTGTTTTAGTGGTAGAATTTTTCTTTAAATTCTTATAAAATTCCTATGACATCTATTTTCATAAAGGATGTTTCATAAATTGTGCACAAGTTTAAAAATTCGCAAATTAATGTTGAGCAGAAAGCGATGGAAGTGAAACCAGCGATTTCTTTTCTTCAATAATGAAGAAGTAGCATTTATTTAGAATTTATTGCTACATGGTTTGCAGTTTAAACCACGAGGTGGCTCTGCAGTATTTGGAGAGATGTGTTACATAAGATAAGAAATTTATCATGGCAATGGCTGAAAAGTATTCAGTGTATCATCCTCCATTCAGGATCTAAATTTTCAGATGAAGAGCCATATTTTTTTTTACAACATTTTGAACAGCGTTTCTGTTGCTCATATTGTGTATTATGCCATCAGATATGGGGCCTAATGCTTCAAAAAAATATTTGTCTCAAAGTATGATACACTGAACATTTGTAAACTATTACTCCAACAAACTTCTTATCTGACGCAGCACATCTATCTTAAACAGGGCCATATTTCCCTTAGGGTCAACCTAGGCCATGGCCTATGGTGCAGTAGTCGGGGGGCGCATACTCAAAACAAATTACTATAAAATATTTACAAATTTTTAAGTATTATTTTGAAACAAACCATATACACTACTGTTTTAGTTCCCAAACCACATCCATACACATTAAATAAATTGGCAATACACTCTTACCTTGTCCATATCTACATTTGAGGTGCACGGTGATGGGTCTCTGAAATGATATTTCTTTAGTGTCGCGTTATATATGTAGTCATTCTTGAAACTCACCAAATCTAAATTAGTATTCAAACTCAAAATCCGTCTTCCAAAATCGAGTCGGGAATGCCAGACTTTATATAAATAAGCTCAAAAAATCATATTATTTATTATTAATATCAATGATGAGGTTAAAAGTACTTGTTGAAATTCTTTTTGTAAGTGTTAATCTTATGCAGTTTCATAAACAAAATTGCTTTGAATTAAAAATATGTGGTTGAAAAATAAAAAAAGATAAGTGTTTTCATGTTTTAAGAAGAAACTAACTGAAACATATAAACAACTTTTTCAGAAGAGAGGGGGCACAAAATTAAGTACTTTGGCCTAAGACGTAGAAATATATAAATCTGGCCCTGTCTATAGAGTCATATGGATAGGCTAAATTGGAAATGATACAACCAATAAATTCTGATTCTGTGACAACCCCCCGATCTTTGCAAACGACACCTTTCTATCGCATTCATTTGCGAGTTATTGATTTTTAACCCTTTGGTACACTCGCAGGGTCATTTTAACCCCAAATTGTTAGACACTTACTCCTTATTTTATTGGCTATTTGAACAAAAATAAAATATGGTCAAAATATAAAAACATTTTTCTTACAAATAACTTGTATTTAAGACACAAATGCGATTTTTAATACAAAAAAGGATAGTTGAACTTATATGCATTATTCCTTACTTTTTCTGCATTCTTTTCTTCTCTGCTGCACACGTTCGTACTCTGTCATAGCCATAGCGTTAAATGAATCCGAAACGTTGGAACACGCACAGGTCAATTTGACCCCAAGCCTCCCAGTAAAAAGGGAGAAACCCCCTTTCACAGGTTGCTGCTGCTCTTTTCTTCTTCTCGGTCCCCCATGAAGGTACAGGAAGTAACAGGAGCAAGTTTTTTAGATTTGTCCCAGAATTTCGTAAAAAGAGAGAAACGGTGGGGTCAAAAAGACCCCATGCGTGCGCTGATGGGTTCCCATTTTACCTGTTGCTGTTGCTCTTATCTTCTTCTTCTATCTCCTCCATGAAGGTACAGGAAGTAACAGGAGCAAGTTTTTAGATTAGTCCCAGAATTTTCGTTAAAAGATATAAAGGGTGGGGTCAAGAAGACCCCATGCATGTGCTGACGGGTTAAATGCACTCAAAATTTATAAAACACCCTGTACTTTTTTTATTCATATTTTTGATAAAGGCAATTAATTATCCTTGCTAAATATTAGTCCTGAGACAAATCAATAAACAATGTTCATTGAATGTAAAGCTTACGTAAATTGATTTCAATTTAAAATTCCATTCTTGTAGGTTGAAGTGGGAGATCATTTGAAATTCACCATTGGTAAGTTAAGTTACGAGTTGCCATCCAATCAAGATTCTACTCTGACAAAGCCAGTTATTATTGGTGTGATCACAGGAGCTTGCATTCTGGTTGTGATTGTGATCATCATCCTCATTGCTTACCGTCGAAAATCTACGGAGAGCAGTCGTGTTCTCAAGAACATGCAGGAACAAATGGACGTTCTGGAGTTGAGAGTGGCCAGTGAATGCAAAGAAGGTGGGTAACGTTTTGATTCTTGAGTCCATGCATTTTTGTGCTTATGATAAAATATCATTAAGATACCATATATTGGAAGTTTGCTCTGATAATGATTATTTGTGTTTAGTATTCTGTTCTTCAAGTTAATTGAAAATTTTTTAATGAAAAGTATACTGATGAAAACCAGTGGGAGTGGTATCCCCTAAACTTTCTCGTATACTCCTTACGCATGTAAAGAAAAAATTAAGCTAAAAGGCAGTAAAACGAACAAGAACCCCCTAACGCAGTGCAGAAAAAAATGAGTGAAACATCATATCGCGATTTTCGAAAGTTGTCCAACTCGGAAGTGGAATTAGAATCCAGCGTGATTACCAATAAGATAAAGAAAACGACATTTGCAGTTTGAACACCTTTTTTTTAACCGATTGACACAAAAATTGGACAAAAATCTACCATTAAGGTAAGAAGGCCACATACCAAATTTCATTTATCAAAGTAATTTTTTAAAGAAGTTATTGCGTTCAAATGTATGTGATTATACAGACCTACCGACAGTCAACCCTTTGTCGGATTTGACCCAAAATTTTATACGGACCTACATTCTTGATGACAAAAATGTGTACCAAGTTTTATTCACCTGTCTATTTAAGTTTGTGAGTTATCATGTTCACATTAACATGGACATACAGACTTCCCTTGGACGGATTTTGTCCAAAATTTAATAAAAATTTACAAATTATGTGTAAAGACCACTTACCAAATTTCATCAATGTAGCTTTAATAGTTTTTGAGTTATCATGTTCACAGACAGACATAATTCCAAAATTGTGTTTTTCGGAAGTCTGGGAGAAAACATGGAGATTTGTCAAAATCTCGAGTTCGAATTTTTTAACCATTACAATACTTTCTCTTTGTATACTTCATATACGAGAAAGTAAAAAGCAACTTAATATTTCATCATAAGTTTCAGTACTTTTCCATTAGCAGCCTCAGGCAAAAATCTGCTAAATCTTAGTTGAATGAATGTTGGCAAATGATTGAACCCTCACCAATGGGAAAAGTACCTCGCTTTCATCCCTGAAGTACCTCGTATTTTAAAAATTGTTTCTTTTAGCATTTAGATTTTATTTTTTCATTCTGAGATTAACTGAAAATGGAGGAAATAGTGAATAAATTTTTCTGATATTGCACTTAATAACTTTAATGACGTTGTTCAATATTTACAATATTGACCATATTGCAAAAATAATACAATATTGTAGAATGTTTTCTTTTGCTTGAGGTTGGTGTCATTATCAATTTTGTTTTGTTTTTTATGTCATTAAATTATCATATTTACATGTTATTTATTCTTTTTTAATGCAGCATTTGCGGAACTTCAAACTGAGATGACAGATTTAACAAGTGATTTGACAACAGGTGGTATTCCATTCCTTGATTACAGAACATATGCAATGAAAGTCCTACTGCCTAATAATGATGACCATTCAGTTCTTAGAGATATGCAGGTATGTCTGTTTTTCTATGCTATTAATTTCTAGTGCTTTTCCTTTACAATTTAATTTAATTCTCAGAAGGTGGGGGTGGGGGGTTAAATCTACTTGAAAAATGAAAAAATAAATCAATTTTAGTATCTTAATTTATGGATTATAAGTGTATTGGAAACGGATACAATAAATTAAAAATTAATCAATGTTTTTTAAAATTCTGTGATAAATATTGGTGCAGAAACGTTTTGTACACTGTTAAGACATAATGGCAACATTTTTATCGCCTCCATCCATCCAACCTTAGTTGTCCAATTTGTCCTTTTCCTCTAAATTAAGAAAATTTTGGAAAACTCGGCTGAAGTAGTTGGTTATGCATCTTTTAATGTATGTATGCGTAACGCCACGTTTCCGAGTTGAAAATGGCTTGCTAGATCTTTTATCAAACAAGTTTGTTTATGGGTGTAGAATATTTTTGTAATGTTACTTGTATAGACAATGAAAAATGTAGAAAGAAATGAATCAATAAAAGTAGTTGGAAATCATTACCAGTTGCCCCAGATGGCAAAAGACAGTTTGAAAGAAATGGTAAACTTGGTTTTTGTTGTGTCTTGGATGCATTAAATAATGAATGAG
>BGPR01027910.1:0-20365 GCA_013235015.1 Araneus ventricosus
TTCTCCTTTAACCTGGATATATTAGCATATCCGGGCAGTTTAACGGTAAATGTTTCCGGCCGGAGCGACTTTTATGTGCCGGGTACCCGTGGAGAAACTGCTCGTCTTAAATACTGCTTTGTGAGGAAGCCCGAAAAACCTTCTCATTTAACCTTCCAGCGTTGTAAAGAACGAACATAATCGGGTCGTATGCTGCTTCCTTCATAACCTGCGCAATGTAGGTGATGAGATTGATGAGAGAGGTTACGGGTGCTAAGGTGAAGGTAATTCGATTGATGTGTTTTATACCCACGAGCATAAACTTTAATGCGAAGAATATCCGGCGGTTAATGAGAAAGCGAAAGCAAAGGAATCATATCCAATAGTAGGCATTTTAAGTTTATCATGCCCAAGTAATATTTTAGTTCTTATAAAAACCGTCTCATATCCCTTTCAAGTAGCCATTACGGCTACTGAGTAGTTGAATGGGCATGAAAACATCGTCTTTATTGAGGATGAGAAGAAAAGAAGCTTTTACATGTCGGTTTTTTATAGAGCCTAAAAAATAGAGATGAAAAGAAAACATATCAGTGACTGTGTTTATGGTAGCGGAACAAGAGATGAACCAAAAGCTCGAGAAATTTTAAAATGAAAATAAATATTAACTAATAGCTCAAAAGATATGAAACTCGTTACGGTATTTACGCCGAAAATAGAAAATAAATCTAAAAATAAAATGACATGATTTTAAAAATTAAAAAAAGAAAAAAAATTGTAAGTAGATAAACATCTATATATATAAAAGAGGAAAGTATGTGTGTGTGTTTATTTGTTCGTTTTTTGGTTCTTTATGCCCGTCCACACCGTTTGACTTACGACGACCAAATTTGGCACAGTGATGGATTAGCCCAAGAGGGAGCTAACGCCGTAAAAACTATTTTAAAATTTAAATTATATTTTTATTTATTTTATTAAACAATGAAAATAAATCTTTTTTTAGACGTTTTTCTAAAATAACTTTTGAAATACCTATGGAACGAAAATAATTATTACATCACCTTAAAGAAAAAATTATCTTTTTAATGATACCAATTTAATTGCTGTACAATGTTTTCTGTAACTGTAATTGACGTTTCAAAATTCATTTTAAGCTCAAATTGAAACAATTCTTTTATTGTTATAAAATAAAATACAAACTAATTCATTGTTTCATCAAATCCTTTATTCACGTGTTTTTACCCACTGTTAAAGCTAAGAAAATATTGCTTTTTTTGTCAAGGTAGATATCTTACTTCCTCTGGTATTTCGTAGCATGTACTTAAATTCCTTTTTCATTTCGTAACTTTTAATATGCACTGAAATATCCAGACTTCAGTTTAGTTACTACGCGATGTTTCGATTAAATTTTACAAATTTTTGAATATTAACGTTGATATGGCAGCGTTGTTTAAAAAGAGTAGAAAAAAGCTATTTCATATTTGAGTTTCAGTTTGACTTTATTTATAGTATTAATAGAGAGTATTTATACTTACTTTTTTTTCCCTAATTGAGGTTAAAGGTATTATTTTTGTTCGGGCATTTTTCTTCAGTGAAATTCTTTTGAGTGAGAATTTCTCTCGAGCGATTTTGACTTCCTTTATCTCATTTATGAAACATTTTATTTAGAAGCTTCGCAGTAACCAAGTTATATAGTATAATTATATTTATACATTGTAAAGATATATTAGTTATTTAACAATATATTGTTTAAAATAAATGTTCTTTTTTGAATTTTCTCGCATTTTCATTTATACCATACTGTTATATAGTGATAAGAAGGCTATATTTGAAAGTTTTAATTGAGCAAGAAAAGATTCAAAGAAGATTTACGTTTGTTGGGGAAAGTGGGTGACAATATCTTTAGGGGAAAAAACAGGAGGCCGGTATATGAAAAAAATATGGATCCCGAGCAATGCCGGGTTTTCAGCTAGTTATTAATAATACTAAAGCATAATTGAAAAAATTGATGATGAGAAAGAAAAGAAACTCCAATTAAATTCTCTCTCTCTATTTGTAATCATGTTAGAATTTTATAGAAAATGTTTGAAAAAAAGTCTTGTTTCATTCCATTACCTACTATTTGTAAATTTTTCAATTCACAAGTCTCGGTTTGATAAAGATTTTTTGAAGTTTAGAGCTAGATATATTAAATGAAATTAGTATTAGATGTAACAGCATCTCAACCACTCTGTTCAACACACGGAAAATGTCTGAGAACCCTGGCGTGCGTTCTTGCTGTTTCTAAAGTTTAGCTTTTAAGTTTTGATTTTTGTTGAATAAGTTCGCTCCAGTAATATAAATTACCTCACTATGCACTTGTAAAAAATTTACACTGAACAACCAATCAAGATCATATGTCCTCTGATAAAATATGTGGTTTTATTCACGAAAATATTTCACAAGTCACTCTGTTTTCGTCATCATTAGAACTTTCCGTGATGGTTGGGTCTTCTGACAATTTGAAGGAGGAAATTAAAACAGGTCGAGACATAGTTTCCTGCGAGTGTCATTTCCTTTTCCTTTATGATCCTAGAAATGCAATTATTTGGCCAAATTCACGATATCGTGACAGAAGGACAGAATTCCGCTTTGCATCTACTGCATCCGCTGAAGTTTTAATGTTAATCGGATATTGCTTAGAGTCATCTGAGTCTGTCCATGCAAATTTGGGACGGATCATTTCGCTTTTTCACTTTTAAGCAAAAAATAAAATATTTTAAATACTATTATTATATATTAGATATTGCTTAGAGTCATCTGAGTCTGTCCATGCACCATTGGGACGGAGCATTTCGCTTTTAAGCAAAAAATAATATATTTAAAATACTATTATTATATATTAGATATTGCTTAGAGTCATCTGAGTCTGTCCATGCAGCATTGGGAGGGAGCATTTCGCTTTTTCACTTTTAAGTAAAAAATAAAATATTTTAAATACTAGGAAATTGCAAAATTCCTTTCATTTATTCTAGCCACAGATATGCCATTAAGATGAGAAAAAGAATCTCTCCTTCTTCTCTACTACTAATACAGAAGAATGTATGTGTGTGTGCTGATCCTCTACAGAGCAGACCGCTGGACCTCCAATTACGAAATTTGGCACAAACATACTTTGGAGGGTGAGAGTGTGCACCTCGGAGCACTTTTTTTGAAATTTGAATTACAATTGTAATTAATTAAAAAGTAAGTGAAATTTTGGCGTCTTTCCTTAATAACTTCCAAGAATATACGAGCATAAGAATAAGTTTTACACCATCTGAAAGCGCAAAAAAATACCTTTTCAATGACATTAATTAAGTTTCCGCGCAATGTTTTCTATAATCTTAATAAATTAAAAACATATTTTTTGGCATAATTTACAACAATATTTTTCATTGTTGCAACGCAATTCAAACCATTTTCATTGTTCAAGCAAATATTTATTTGCATGTTTCTCTTCCGTTGTTGAAAGCTAAGGTAATATGTTAGTGTTTAATAATATGTTTGAATCAGCATAATTTCATCCAGCTAACATGCCAAATGTCTAATATGCTAAATACTACCTAAAATGTGAAGAAACATTTGAAAGTTAAAATCAAGTCCTTATATTGCAAAAGGAATAAGAGAGTGAAGTTGATGCCAACAACGAGCAACTGTATGCTACATGACACAGAGAGTTACTCCCCTATTAGCACAAGACGCTGTACAATTATCATGCGATATCTTTACGATGTTGTGCGGCGTTCAGAATATCGTAGCAACATTGTGGAGATATCGTAAAATATCTTGTGATAATAGGGTCGACTCTATTAGGATCGTTTATGCAGACAACGAACAGAATAGGTATAAGGCTACCAAAAGAATATGGGTTTAATTGTCTATCAAATTTGAAATTTAAAATTACTTTGTTAAGGGAACCATGAATATCAATTCATACATAAGAGATTCATTTGAAATTATATTCCGGGCGAACAAGCCGGTCGCCGAAGGCTTCTAGTCTAATAAAATTTGAAAGAAAATGTCTCTCCAATTTAACATCATACTAGATAGCGAATCAATTAGAAATATTTTTCAATCCATGGAGAAGTGTTATCATGCCATTAATTACACTAAATAAGACGGAACTAAATATCAAATGACATGATGAGGAATTTTATAAATATATATTGCTCTGTATGATCCACTTTTTTCTTATTCTTTTGGTTCTAACAAAAAATAATTCTTTCATGAAGATTATTGCATTAAATTTTCCATTAATGGATAATTTTATTTCATTACTTTAAAACTGGTGCTATCAAACATCCGAAATGCTCTCTTTCCTATATGTATTTTTCAATTTTGGCCTTTATGTGTAGAATAATCCAGTTCAGAAATTTCCCAGTAACCAATATTTTATAACATTGTTTAGTTTTCTTTAAATCGTATTTTAGTAAGACTTCATAGTAAAAAAGTTTTCGAAAAGTGCTTAAACAAATGTCTTGAATTTCAAGATGATCATTTAAATGTTGCTCTGTAAAGTTTTTAGCATTTAAGTTCTCATTTTCTAACCCTTGCAGATTATTTTCTCACATTCTGAAAGCAAATACTCGATAAGGAACGGAACGTAATATTTTCCCATAATCTTCTCAACACATTTCCTCAATAAAGGAAACCTTCTCCCCTTCAAAGAAATTTCATCTTTTCTTCTGAATGCCGCCTAAAATGCACACAAAGGAAACGGAACAGTCAGCAATAGCCTTATCGATAGACCTTGGAGCTATATTGGGCGTAGGATTTAAAAGTTTAAGATGAATATATTCATACCGTCTAATAAACAGGAATAGGAAGGAAAACGTTTTTCTTCGGAGAATTTCAATAGAATGCTTGAATTTCAATATTTAATCCGAGGTGCTTTGCACCATACCAGAAGTTTCGATATTTTGAAAAAATACAAGAAAATAACGTTAATCTTTTCAATGGAAACTTTATAAATGCTCCTACGGATTAGGAAGTCTAGAAAAGGATTGCATTGTGAGTGAAAGAAATATTATACTGCCGGTTGGAAAACCTTTAGAAAAAAATTAAGATTCTTTTTTAAAAAATGTAAAGCGAACAAAGCCCCTTTTCGTTAAAAAAATGGTATACATTTTAAGATACATTGAAGATTATCTGACAAAATAATCAAGAAGTTGCGCTTGTTTGTGGCATTAACTTCTAGTTTAGTTTAGTTATATTTATGTCCCGTTCTGAAGCAACACGAGGGCTATTTTGGGAGAAACCTCATAATTTTTGACTACGTTCGGATGACGAGGATTACACCTCAGCCAGAAGGACCTCTGGAAACTTCCAAGTCACACCTGCGGGAAGCCATTTGACCTCGACGGATTTAACGTTCACCAGGCTTATACGTTGGTTCTTCGGTCGAATCGGGTTTCGAACCCGGAAGCTTCTTGCCCTGAAGCCGAGGCCTTACTGACGGGTCAACGCGGCCCAGTATTAATCGTTAAATAACACATGACCGTAATCAAACATTTAGAATCGATTAGGTCTGACATTTCGAATAAGAAATATGTTTTATTTTGAATAACATACTAGGAAATGAGCGATTTTAATGAAAATAGTGTCGTATTGCTATTTTATCTCTCGAATGAAGAGGCAATTTGCACTCGTCATACCAATACGGGTGATTTTCTAGTATTGTTAATAAATAATTATTATAGATTATACGGCTGTGAGTATGTAGTTAAGATTTGACACCAGTGCGCCACGCATGTCAGTGTCTTATAATTGGTTCTTTATGTGGTGTTTAAGATTTGACACCAGTGCGCCACGCATGTCAGTGTCTTATAATTGGTTCTTTATGTGGTGTTTCCCATAGCACGGCATTGCGTGTTGAATTTGAGAACGCTAATAAGTTTTCAGAATTAAGAGATAAATGATGTCAAAAATTTGCATCGCAAAAGATGTAATTTTTATTTTTAATTTAATTTTCTAAAAATGATTTTAATGAATTCTTAATTCCCCAACTCAGTAGTGTTAACGTGAACCTTATAATAAGAGTGAATTAAGCATTATGCAGGAAGAAATTATATAAGACACGTACATGAATTATAAATTAAATGAAAATGAACATTCATATATTATAATACACGGAAAATTTGAAAAATAGTTTGAGAGTTTAAAAACGTTGTATAAATAACTAAATAATTTGAGAAACTGTTTCAAGTACAAATCAAGAAAAACTAAGGAGACTATTATTGACAATTCATTTCTTTAGCAATGATAAATTTAATAAAAATAGTTTTAAAAACAATTTTATTAGAGTCTTAAAAAATTGGCGTTTATTTTAGCAAGTTTCTACTTTTTGTCTTTAATTTATAGCTCATTCTTATCAATATTATAGAATCTTGAAATACATTTTTTTCTTAAATTTACTACCATGTGGCGCTACTTGCATGGAATCAAAATTTGATTAAATTATTCTATTAACTAATAATTAACTTCTACAAATTTTTAAATAGGAATTGATACCGAGTACATCCTAGTACTGTTCGTTTCAAACATCGAGACTAGCACTTTTGGACGATTTTACTACGGAAAGGGGTGACAGGCAATGAGTAAGATGAACGCTTTTCCGGGGTTCTTTGTTAGGTCATCACCTTCGGCCAATTATTCGAATTTTTATTAATTAGTCTTTGTTTAGTTAGTATTTACAGCAAATCAATACATGAAAATAAAATGTTTCTGTATACTGATAAGTAAAATGTGAACATCTCCCCCTTCAATTTTCACCTCACCCCTAGTTTGGTGAAATCAATTCGCGTGCCCAAAAGCGCGGAGGATTTCCGTATCTAAGAATAATCAGTATTGTTAGAAAAATCGTATTGTGTGTATGTGAGTGCAATCTAACCAGCAGGATAAAAAATCTTTATTCCACGGAGGTTTTTCAGCAAAACTCTAAGCACAGGTAACAAAACTAAATAGCACTTGTACAAATTAACAACAGAAATCGCCGCTAAATCGCAGTCACAGCACTTTCAATAGCACCCAATTTCTTATTAGCTCACCAGCTTCAATGCTGACCAAAGTCCAACTGACTGATTCTTGGTTTGAGAGCTTGTCTTTATACCTTTTCAACAGGAAGTGACGTCACATAGTAATCTCTAGAATGTTCTTGATATTTCATGCTCCTAGTAGAGATAGGAATCTCAGTTCATGATTTTGTAGAAGATTTCTTTCATCGCCAAACTCGCCAGTTTGTCGCCAAATCGCAAATATGGTCCCCAAGATTAGAATGTAAGGGAATACAACTTCGTAATACTATACATAATTTCAAAGTTCTGGCATATATGGAAGCGAGTGAAAAATCAAATGCAAATTTCCATCTTTACACACATGAAACAAGTCAGGTTAAATAAAATTGTGTAATTACGAAGCAGCAGCAACGAAGAGAAATATTGAGATTATTTGAGAAGGAGAATTGCCTACGAAATTTTCTTTATGTATTCATTACAGTAATCGGAAATTTAGTAAAATGTTTCAAAAAACGGAACAAGATTATCATAAAAAAGCCGCAAATATCGCAAAAAATAGAAAGAACTGGAAATTTAATCATCAATGAAATTATATAAGAAAACCCCTCAAGACACACAAATTGAAAAACAAAGCATAAGTGGATGAGGGGGGAAAAAGAAAGAAAAATTAAACTAAGCAATTTCGTTAATTTTCTGGTCCAATAAACCCAACATCTTAGTTACGAAAGCGGAAAGAATTAAACATATGAAATAATGTTTCCTTCCGCATTTAACATTATAATTAATTCTAAAGGGAAAAAAATCATTAATTCTACAGAACAGATAACTTTCTTGTGCATTTCTATTTGTTTCTTAAGTTCTACGATTGCAGTTCAATAATGCTTCATAAATATTTTTCCCATTTTTCTAAGATTAAATAAAATTTTGACTTCGAGACTTTATGCGATTATTGAGTGAATACAACAAGAATTTGCTTAATTGATTAAATGATCCTTCATTAGAAAGTCACGTTTCTCTTATCTTGTTTTGTGCTTTCTATAATATTCTGAAGAAAACCAGCAGGAGTAGTCTAACCAAAACTTTCTCGTATACTCCTAACACATATAAAGAAAAAGATAAGCTAAAAGGCAGTAAAACGGATGAGAATCCCTAATGCAGTGGAGAAAAAAAAATAAGCGGAACGTCATCACGATTTCAGAAGGTCGTCCAACGCCGAAATGGAATTAGAAGCCGGCGTGATTACCAATAGGGCTGGGTGTAAGATAAAGAAAACGAAATTTGCAATTTGAACTCCTCTTTTTTAACCGATTGACGCAAAACTTGGACAGAAATCTACCATGAAGGTAAAAGGGCAGCATACCAAATTGCATTTATCAATGTAATTTCTTAAAGAAGTTATTGCGTTCAAAAGTATGCGATTATACAGACAGACACACAGTCAATCAATTGACGATTTGTACCAAAATGTGATAAAAACCTACATTCCTGATGATAAAAATGTGTACCAAATTTTATCCACCTAGCTATTTAAGTTTGTGAGTTATCGCGTTCACATTAACACGGACATACAGACAGACTTTCCGCCGACGGATTTTGTCCAAAATTTGATAGAAACCTACAAATTATGTGTAAAGACCACATACCAAATTTCATCCTTTGAGCTTTAATAGTTTTTGAGTTATCGTGTTCACAGACAGACAGACATAATTCGAAAATTGTGTTTTTCGGACTCAGGGAGGTCTGAAACGTGGAGATTCGTCAAAATCTAGGGTTAGAATTTTTTTGACGATTTCAATACCTTCTCTTTATATACTTCGTATACGAGAAAGTAAAAAGTACAGGGTTTACACATTAATCGTAGTCCAACAGCTAATTTCTAAACCGCTAGAGTAGGCACATGTCTCCAATTGCAAAAGTGCTTTCAATGACGTAAAGAGTTATTTTTGTTTTTGAGACAATAAATGTACTTCTGAAAAAATTACAACGTATAAATTATTATGAAGTTCCTCGGTCCTGTTTAGTCATATTAAGATGAATAATTTTGATACACTAACATTTTATACAAAGCTTCCCTCTTTTGCAATTAAAATTAACCTAGTTATGAAGCTTTAAATATGGCTATTTTAGAAAATTTTAGAACATTTCAGTGGCCTCCTAGAGAAGATCCGACAACCAACGGACTCCATGAGGAAGCCGTGGTCATTGATTGGCCAAAAATAATGAAATTTTAACTTCATAATGCGACCAATTTCAGCCTCGAAAGAGTGAACGTTTTTATGTATAAAATGTTAGTATGCCAAGAATACTTTAGTAAATATGGCTAATAAGACCGAGGAACTCTATAAAAATTTAAATTTTGCAATTTTGCCAGGAGTACATTGATTGACTCCAACAACATTTATATATTTAAAATAATTGGCAGAACAAGAGGACAAGTTTCCCAGCCGCAACCACTAGACGGATTTCGATAATTTTTATTTTATATAGAAGATTATGACGTCTATACAAGTCATCAGTGGTCGTCTGGCATTTTTGAGATATATTGCAAAATGAAACTTTGGCAGAAACCCTCTACCTCTCTACTACCTACAATTCGCCAATTTATTTTTCCACGTTGCAAGCATAGCCACAGGCTGTTAATCTTACCGGCCAAGAGTTGGTCGTCGAAGGCGGCTAGTGAAATGTAATTATTTACATCATCTGAAGCATTTTCGTCACTGGAAATATATGCCTATCTCTATCAGGTTAGAAATTAGCTGTTGGTTCATGATTAGAGTTAACATTCTGTGTAATGGTTGAATTAGGTACATTCCAGTTGAGCAGCCGAGCACACTAGCTTAAG
Source organism: Araneus ventricosus (assembly GCA_013235015.1). Classification (NCBI taxonomy): domain Eukaryota; kingdom Metazoa; phylum Arthropoda; class Arachnida; order Araneae; family Araneidae; genus Araneus; species Araneus ventricosus. The sequence continues at coordinate 9,853 of BGPR01027910.1, forward strand.
AACAGCAACCAGCCACCACCAAATCTTCCGTAATTCATTCAAAAAATTCGCCCTTCGTATCACTGACAACCCTGGAGTAACAATTCCAGCGATCCCTAAGTATAAGTAACAAGACAGAACAAAACCAGTTCCACAATTTTTTGGATGGTTGCGACAATAATCATCAATATAACTGGTTGTAATACATTATCAATTCTTCTTTATCGCCACATCGAACAACACTAACAGCCCCGAATCGTGGAGCTGCAACTGTATGAAACAATGTAACTAAAGGTAACATTCCACCCTTTCACTGCACTCATATGATAACTCTTCTGGTATATATTTTATATTATACTCGGATTGCAACCCTCTGTGTACTTTTCATTATATTCTTCTTTGTTTATGTATAATTATGTTCCCTTTTATGAGTTTTTATATCTCGTGATGTATTTTTTGCTTTTGCTTTTCAATAAAGTTTCACACATACTCATCCAACCTACAGGAACCGTTGAGGATCCGAGTTCGGAGGTATGCTGTGGTGTTATGTAATATATAATGGCTAAAGATAATTCTGATCTTCAAAAAAATTTCTTCTATAGGCTTAAAATTGAAAAATATTTTTCCACGTCTGAGTGAAATATTTATTTTTCTTGAACAGTTCTCTTTACAATTGCAGTTACAGACAGGCAACAATTACAATTGATTGCGCTAAAGAATACAAGAGTTTAATGTAAGCATGCTTTTCAGAATGTGAAAAATTAGACCTAAGCAAATTATAGGGATAATTAAAGCGAAAAGGATTTTCTACTTTCTAAAAAGGCAGAATGGCTATTTTAAGAAAGTAATATAATTGTAGGAGTATGCATTGCTTTTTTGAGTTATTGATATAAGAGTTAATCCAGTTCTCAAAAGAAAAAAAATACTTTACACTTATACTACACAATTTAATAAATATTATAAAATCATTTTTCAAAAACACTTTTATTAGTGTACTAAAAAGCAATTTTTTTAAATTGTTTTCTTCTCTTTAGTTTTTAATTTATGATTCATCAGTATAAAAGGTCATCTAAACTTAGAAATAAATTTTTTCCCAAATTCACTACCAGTTAGCGCCATTCGTACAGACTCAAAATTTAATTAAATTAACAAATTAACTCATAATTAAGTACTGAAAATATTAAACAAGCGTATTATCATCGAGAACACACAGATATACAAATTTTCAAAATTCTACAACACAGGAAGTAAGTAGTGAATAAACGATTACAAAATTCCATTTTTATAAAAATGAAATAAGTTACGTTAAATAAAAGTGCATAAGAATGTTTGAAACAGAAATTTTGAGTAGGATGTTATTTTATTTCCGATATTGTCTTGATGTGGATTCATTTAAACATAAACGCGAAATTTACAGATCCGGTTCTTCCTTTTAAAAATTTTAACGAGAATAGCATTCTAATTATTACAGGAAACACGTACCCGTAATATTTTAAGTCAGTGAGCGATACCATTATTAATAAATAGGAGGAGTTGCTGATGAAATATATCTTTAAACTCGGGATAAAATTACATGTGCAGAAGCAAATCGACGACTTAATTTGTTTCGAAGCCACCTCCTTAACAAGTTCCAACCTCACATACCATCAGAAGACTTTTTTTAAAAAAGGATAAAACAAGTAACTTTCATTTGATGTCATTATATTAAATAAGAAACCTAATTCAAGCCTAACGGACTCGAAATCTCGCCCAGCCAACCATAAAACCGATAAAGAATAGAACCCATTAAGCCTAAATATTATTCTTTTGCGCGAATATTTCTTTTAAATTTTTTCCCGCTACGGAAGGCGTTGTTATCGAATTTTACTTTTGTTTCGGATTCGCTTTTTAGTAGTGAGCGCTGAAATTTTCTCGTACCCCATCTGGTGACAAATGATTTCACATTTGGTCGACCTAGCGAGAAATCAGAGAATATAAAATTCGTTTATGTTGGGAAATTTCGTTCTTGCATAGAATCAGCGTAATCGTCTAGTTAAGAATGTGTTACTAACAGACTTCTGGTCGAATAACTTATGACATAAAAGATCATTACGTATTGCTGGTTACTTGACGGAAGCGAACCAGCTAGAACCGGAGAAGCTCTTATGTTACCTTTGCTGGAACTCTAAGGAGCTACTCCGTCCCAAGACGAGAAGTCGCATCGGACCACCTGCAACCCCGAGGAACCTGTGTCGGACCCTGTCTGCATCCAGAGAGCCTACGTCAGCTTGCCAGAGGAACTCTTTCGACCCATCTTGCAATCCCGCGGTGGAAACTGCGTCACCCCGGCTGGCACCCTTCGGAGTCCGCGAGCATCATTCACGCCAGCATCCCGTGAAGTTAGAAATCGGAAGTTAAGAGTTGAAACTTGGGAGTGAATCAACAGTCATCGGAAACAGGGAGGAAGTGTACAGCTACCGAACGAATCAATCCGGAGTGCTACAACGAGAAGAAGTGAACACCATACCGAGAGATGAGCTGATAACAGGTAACTCTTTATGCTTGACTGTCTATAGCACAAGCAGTCGGTTATTTTAAAATTAAACCTTATCATATGTAATTTTAATTTTTTTTAGAAAAGGTATGATTGCTTATACCTTGGGAGAATATAGATTGTTTAAGCCGGAAAGTAAAACTAATTCTTAAAAAAAAAAAAAAAAAATTTTTCTTCTTGCTATAAAATTATTGAGACTAGATTGAAGTAGAATGTGTTAAAGTAAATCGGAACTTTAAAACATTGGTGTGAAATTTACTTAATAGAAGTTGTAAATGCTATTGGTAAAAATTTCATTGACTAAAATCTAGGGAAAAGAGAGTGTCTCTCATGCTTGATGAAGAGAGTTTTCTTATTGTGTATTGAAAATAAGAATGTTGCTTAACTTTATTTATTGAGTATTTGTATTTGTGTATTTTTATGTTATGATTGTCTAATGCATACTAGTAGTATTGTAGAAATTAGTTCAGTAAATTGGTAGAGCTCCAATAAGGTCCGACTTACGAATTAGAGTAGAACCACCACTGAATTGTATAAAGTGTTCTTTGTGTATCTGAATTGTTACATTTCCAAAATGAGTATTTTAACAAAATATCGAAAAGCGAATTAATTGCATTGGCTGGCTGATCTTAATGGGAATTACTTCCTAATGATACGGTAGTAAATATTCTTAAAAAAATAAAGGAAAAAGTCCTGGACTATGATGCAGATTGCACTAGATACGATCAAATGTATCCATGAAGAGAAAGAAATTGAAGAAAAAAGATTAGAGAGACAAGAAGAGGCGGCTCAGATTAGGAATATGAATTAGAAAAAATTATGCTAACGCAATCTAACGACACTGCAAGTGTAATGCTCCAACGCGAGTAATGGGAGTCAGAATTATGTGATCCCGTCTGAGCAAAAAAGTGTTTTGTCTCCTTGACCCGGAAAAATCTGACGTATCCCTGCGTTCTTAACAGTATTCAAAAGACAAGTGGATAAATTAGGTCCCTGATGAGGAACTGGTTACTCACTAATTTCGGTGTTACCAAGTGAATATGACGGAATTGATAATTAGGGGACACTGGGGACGATACGTAATGACTTTGAAGTAGTCAAAAAAATTTTACTGAAAGATTTAGATTAAGCACAGATGCTTTACAGAGTAAAATACATGACACACCAAAAAAAGGGTGTCAATTCTTTTGTGGAAAGACTGAAGTATTTGAGTTAAACCCTCTACTTTAATGGTTGGTTGAAGGGGCGGAAGTAGACACTTTTGAAAATTAAAAGATTTGATGATCGCGGATCAGATTTTAAAACGTAGAGCAAGTCCTGAGATAAAAACATATTTTGTAGACAATGGGGACAGAAGAATGACCCGTATGTCAGCCTCAAACTTGATCAATAATTAGCCAGGAAAACGCTAAGGAAACCGCAGCAAAATAAAACCGTTCGACAAACCTTCATTTAAACGAACGAATTCGTTCCGGAAAAACGGAAAGGAAGGGGAAAAAATCAAAGAAGGTGCAAAATCAAGTAATTGGCGACAACGCACTAAAAGCGATGAAACCCGATCAGAACACCTCGAACGCAGGAAAAAACCGGTTGTTATTCCTGTGATCACTATCGCATTTAAGGCCCGTGCCCAGAATTAAGGAAACCAGAGCAGATAAATAAATTGTCCGCGAAAATGAGAATTTCATGAAGTTTTTAAACCATACCTTAAAGTAGGGAAAATCTTGTCTAGAAATGGAAGTGTTACGTGACACCGTAAGTAGTGTGGATCTGATCTCATTTAAAATGTAAAAGACCGGATTTAACTGGCGATTACGTGGGTGCGCCAAGCGTTAACTAATAATGAACACATGCCTAGCTTTAGCCGAAATTGGATTTGGAACGATGAGTAAGACTAAAACAAAAAGCCGCAGTTTTAGATCCTAGCGTGGAAATGAAAATATTTATTAGAAATAAAACCCAGGAATTGATCGATGCGATTAAGAAAACTCATTCTCCGGAGCTAATAAATCTTGTTGTGACACGAAGCCAAACGAAAGTTGCTCGGACCGACAAAGAAGCCGATTTTAGACAGCACAAAAGCGGAAGTGGGTTGTAGAAGTGGGGAGTTCAACAATAGGCGTTGATAAGTGCGAGAAAGACGGAGGGAACAAATCTCTTGAACGAAGGGAGGGAACAGAAATTCTACCTCTCAGCCGAAGTGGACAACAATACGAGCTAACATCGCGGAGACGAGTTTCGAGGGAAACAGATTAATGACCCCAGTTTGGAAGGTCTTTCGTGGAGTCAAGGCCGAGAAGAGAATTCCGAATTCCAGGTAGATAAAGGAGTGCTGTTTAGAATTGCACCGATAAGAAAGAAGGAATTGCAAACAGTTAGTAATACCCTAAGAGCGAAGAGAAAAGATCCTGTTGTGCCATAAACGAATCTGGAACGCACGTAGGTATAACGAAAACGAAGGACAAGATTATTGAGAATTTCTTTTGGCCAAATATAATCAAAGAAACGGAAAATTATGTTAGGTGTTAGATCCGTGCCAACGCATTGGGCACGCAGGGGAGAAAAAGGTCTGGGTTAAAATTAGTACCCATAATATCGGAAATATTTACTAAATTAAATTGTGATATTACGGGTCCGTTGCCAGAATCAGAAAAGGGAATAAATATCTATTTACGGTGATGTGTCTTACCAAAGTACCCGGACGCGATTCCCTTGAAAGACATAAAATCTGAATCTATTGTGGAGGCGTTGCTGTTGACATTAGTAGATTTGGCTTCCGCGTGAGGTGTCCTATGATCTCGATCCTGTTTTACAAGTAACTCACTGCCTACCTTTTTGGAAAATTTGGAATAGTTGCCAGGGCACTCGTCCGTGCACACCCCGAGAGTAACCCTAGAACGTTTCACAGGACAGTAAAACGCTAATAAAAGTAATATACCTGGAAAATGCGCGATTGGGAGAAGAATTTGCCGGGCCGCATTATTAGCGTTGCGCACAGTAGATCATGACACTACTGGCTTTATTCTTCCGAATTAGTTCACGGACGCAATCTCCAAACCCCAGAACGCCTTCTTTTGAAAAATGCGAACCCGAAGAAGAGAATTATTAGTAATCAAATACGTATTTGAACTCTTAAATCGATTCCAAAATATAAAGAGCTGAAGATGGAGAAAGCACAAAGCCGAGCAAATAAAAAAAGGAAAACTTGGTACGATAAAAGGCGATTCACGAGAATTTAAAATAGGGACCAGGTTTTGATACTACTAGCAACCCATAAACCAAATAAATTTGCCGTAAAACTGGGTAGAATTGTGTGATAGATCAAAAATTGTCGGATACAAATTATATTGTGAAAAGGGGTTAGATAAAAAGAGAAAATCACAAATTTATCACATAAACATGTTAAAAAACCGTATTATAAACGCGCAGAACGAGCACTTGTTGTTAACTGATAAAAGGGACCCAGAAGCCGAGGAAAATGACTTAGAAATAGATTACCCAGAGACTCACCATACCGAAATAAATTTAGAAGCAGATAATTCAGCAAGGAATTAGAGGACATGCCACGGAAGAAGACTTAAAAAAAGTTGAGGATGCTTGAATCACCACCGGGAAGTATTCTCAAATGAACCAGGGAAAAACCGATTCTGATAGAACATGACATTGAATTGGATTAGCGACAAACCGATACGTTGCAAACCTTATCGAACCTCTCCGCGTCAAAATGAAATTTTAAGGCTGAAATTAAAAAAATGTTGATCTAGGGAAGTTATTGGAAATCGGCGAATCAGATTATGTCTCGCCAATGATTTTAGTAGAGACGATCGGACGAGCCGCGGCCATGTATCGATTACCGGAACAAACGCTATCACGAAGACCCAATATTTCCGCCTGAATATTGAAGAACGAGTCGGAAAGAGTGGCTGCCGCGAATTATATTTCTGTCCAGACTTGACCAAAGGCTACCGGCAACTGCCTCTCACGAAAAGGGCCCAAAGATATGCTGGATTTGCTACTAACTTTGATGTTATATTCCTAAACAATGCCTTTCGATTGGGTGTCGGCACCTTCACATTCTCTAAAATTCTATGGCAGAATTGTTAAAAGGATGCGAGGATTTCTGTGTACCTTATCTAGACGACGTAGCTATCTTTAAAATTCACTCAGACGAACATGTAAAGGCACCTAGATGTGATACTAAGGAAAATCGGAAACGCCAAACTAAAAAATTAAACCTCAAATGTAGTTTGGGCCGTAAAACTGTAAAGTACCGGACATGGTAGGAAATGGAACTGTCCCGTGTGGAAGAAAATTCAAGCTATTGTGAATTTCCCCGTTCGAAAACTAAAAAACGGAAATTAGGCGATTAATTGGGATGATAGGGTATTATAGTCGATATATCAAAGACTACGCGAAAATCGTGAACCTTTGACAAACGCCCGGAGAGGGAAAAAAAATAAAAGAGGTCACAGATAACTTGGACACCTGGAATGCCAAAAAGGCTTTTCGACACAATTAAGGGTAAACTTGTTGAGAGGCCGATCTTTCCTAATGCCCCGACTATTCGCCGCTTATTATTCAAGTGGACTCGTCAAATACCGGTACGGGAGTCGTATTGTGTCAAAGGGACGAAAAGGGAGAAGAGAATCTCTATCTTGTACCTTAGTAGAAAATTCATAAAGGCAGAATTGAACTATTGTACTACGGAAAGAGAATGCTTAGGATTATCTACATGATTAAGAAACTCCATCATTATTTAGATGGACAACCATTTAAAATTGAAACTGATCATAACCCTTGGTCTGGTTAAAGTCAAATGTAGGAATAATCAAAGGTTGATGCGTTGGAGTTCTGCACTTCAACCATTCACTACATCGATTATTCATAGACCGGGAAAATCCATTAAGCATGTAGACGCTCTTTCGCGAGTTTAACAGCTGAAAAAAGTATTTTTTGTATATATTTTGTAAATAGTAAATGTGTATAGGCATAAAAGGCTCTTGTTGCTATATGACTAGCATAGGAGTTTCACAAGTGAAACTCGTCTTAAAGGGGAGTTCGTAAGATCCCCTAAGATCCCAGACTATTAGCGGTAACTTTTTTCCACGCTATGGGTCCACAGGACAGGGCAGGTGCCTCAGCGGAGGGAAGTCTCAATAAAACGCCGCCAAAGGGAGCTGGATTTGAGTTGGCGCCCTCGGTCTGCTCTTTAGTGGACGTGATGAAAGTGGGTCAATTATCTCAAGAGCATGAGAAACCGCTGGCGACGGAAGGACAAGCCCAGAAAAGCAAGGGAGCCAATAAGGGCTCGCTGAGGTGGGCTCCCACTTACAAATGGACGTGATTTGTGGAAGCTGTTTTTCTGGACCGTTCCCCCAGGAGGAGGACGAGGGAGTGCAAGGAGGTGCGAGAGGAAGAGAAGACGGAGATTTTGGAAGGCCTTAGCAAGAGGATTTCATGACGAGCGAGGGCTCGATTTTCTTGGTAACAAGATAGAGTTACTGAGACCACTTATTCTTTAGGCCACAGGAAGTGGGCCTGTGTTGGCTAATGAGCACTGTATAGACTCTTTAATTGTCTGTACCTCAACCATCATTATGCATGTAATAATTTCATCTTATTTAATCAAGATATATTATTTTAATCAATATTCAATAAAAAACTCTTTGCACGCACGTGCTAGAAATAAGAGTATTTCTGGCTCTGGACCCTCCTCCCCAGAGTCGTTGGCTGTCCAAACGTTACAACATCTTTCTGATTCAACATACTACACAGAAATTGGCTGAAATTTGACAACGGATACCAGATTGAAGGTTCAATATGCTCATATAGAGCAGATCTTCGGTCAGCCGGATGATTTTTAAGCTTCGATAATCCGTATGCGAGACACTATGCCTAATGCATACCATTCTCTCACTAATTAAGTACAAAAACTATCTTGTTGAAAGATATGACGTTTCTTGTTCTTTCAATGCCCTTCTTTCAAATATATAATTAATGATCAATAGTTCAATTTAATAATATGGCTAAGTTTAATTAGTAAATGTAATGTCAAATGTATCAATTAATAAAGTAAGATACAAATAGGTTACTAAATTTACAAAGACAGTATCCTTTAAATTAATTTAATAGGATCAATAGGTTATTTTTAACTTTTAAGGTTAAATCTCAATAGGGATAAATAGGTTATTTTTGGCTTTAAATTTAATGTTAATAGATCAATAGGTTATTTCAACATTTACAATTAAATGCTAATAAGATAAATAATAAAAATTTGGGTCTTATTTTCGTAATCTGATTTTGATTTTTTAAGAGAAATCAATACGACCTACCTGGCAGATTTAAAGGTAACTATCAGTGTGAATACTCAAAACTGGATGAGAGAAAGCCAGAAGTGATTTGCCAGAATTCTACATCATGCGACAAGCGAATAAAAAAAATCAGTGTATGAATGTATTTTACAGCACTCACAAAGATTAATGAGATTAGCATAAAATGTTAAATTATTATGAGCTTAATCTCGCAAATGTTTAAGAAAGACACAGATGAAGAACGCTACATGTTAAATCGCATATGTCACGTACATGAATGATAGGATTTTTAGTTAATAACAATGTCACGAACACGTTGTAGTATAACAGAGCATGGTGACTCAGGCCAACTTGTCTTAAGATATATGTGACATATTATCACACGAAGAAATGCAAGATGTGCAATGAAATGAAATTAGAATTGGTGATCAAATAATTACATTGTGATGTATTGTGTATCGAGTGAGTATGAGATTGATTAACATCTAGTATCTCGTGCAAGATTCAAAAGGTAAACGATTTAGGGGAAATCCAAATGCGCACGTTAATCTATACATTTACTAAAAAAATAGTAGAATTTCTGCTTTTAATGTTCTTTCTCTAGAATATAAAACTTTAGGGAAAAAAAACTCCCTCAAAAAAATATGAAATTTGAGATGCAGCGAAGATTACAAAATATATCCATTTAAGTCAGTCTGGCAAATTGCCAGGTTTTTTTCATCAATTCTTTTCTCTTGCTAGCCGGGAAAAATCGCGATACTGCTTTTTCTTTCTATCGCAGCATTATTAATAATTACCTTCAATTTATACCTAATTCCAATTAAGTATGTAAACTAAGTTTATTTGTTTGGGACTCTTTTTTCTCTAATCAAAGTTCAAGTTCCCACTCGGTTTGCTTTTCAATTCCTCGTAGCATTCTTGCTCAACTTTCCAGAAAATTTGCACGGTCCAATTTGACTTCCATAACTAATTGCTTTTCCTCCAAAATAAAAGGAGAATTGTTTTCGGAACAACTAACATCAATTAAGGAAGATGAGAGACATATTTTTAATCCACTTACACTTTCCTCTTACGTTTGATATACTGAATATTCTTCATTAGAATATTTCTGGTGTTTTTGTATGTGCAAAAAAAAACTGTATAGACGCCTTTTATAGCAGAAATTGATAGAAGTTAAGATTATATCTATTCTTCCTTGATACGACGCGTGCGAAGTATGAAAGGGAAAGCATTGTTAAAATAAAAAGTATTCGACGAAATTCAATGAAAATATGTTTAGTTCTATAAAAAAAAACATTATTATGTAAGTCTGTCTGTCTATCAACACAAACAATTAAAAATAGGCGGGATTCTCGGTAAATGAAATTTGGTATGTGGTACTTCACCAAAATTCCAGATCCAAATTCAAATTTTTGTACAAAATCCATCACAGGTTCTATTTGTTTGTCCGGCTGTGCATAGTGCAGACTCATTGAGCGGATCGATTTAAAACAAAACTTTCTTTAACAGTCCTCTGGAAGTTTTTTCCTTATATAACATACAATCCTAACTTCGTTTACAGAATCCAACGGTTACATCATTTAATTTACTTCCAACCAAGCTTTTACTTAAAAAAATATCGTTTTTTAAAAGAGGAAAGACTAATCTATACATCTGCAAAATTTTTTCTTTTAATTTCCCTTGTTCTTTT
>BGPR01027911.1:4187-20365 GCA_013235015.1 Araneus ventricosus
GACTGGTTAGTGATTTTCAATGTACTTCGTCCCATTTAAGGCTTTTACCGCAAATGACTTTTTTATTGCTTCCACGACACGAATCGCAAGTGTGTACCGGGCCATAAACCGCTGTTGACGATTGGGATAAAAAAAAAATCATCATTTTCCTGCCGCCATTTAATTTCGATACGCCACTGACGATGGTGAGAAAACGTTAATGAGCTCATGTCGCTTTTTAAAATCAAATATGATGAGGCGGAAACAATACCATGCCCCGGGTTCCACTTACTTTCGCTACGCCACTGACCATGGTGACAAAACGTTAACGAGCTTATGTCACTTTTTAAAATCGCTAGCCCTCGCTACGCTACTGACTTCAGAATCCTGCGCCACTTACCTTCTCTACGCCACTGATCATAGTGACAAAACGTTAATGTGTTTATGTCACTTTATAGAATCAAATATGATGAGGCGAAAACAATACCATGCCCCGGGCGCCACTTACCTTCGCTACGCCACTGATCATAGTGACAAAACGTTAATGCGCTTATGTCACTTTTTAAAATCGCTAGCCGTCGCTACGCTACTGACTACAGAATCCTAGTAAAAGCGATGCATTCATAACAATTTTATCATAATAAAGAGGAACGTGTCTACGCTCCAAAACACTCAGAAAGAATACAGATTCTGAATTTATTTTCCGCTGGAAAAAACGCGAGAAAAGCCATGATTTGAAGTTTATATTTGGAAATTGAGCTGTAGGATAACAAAGCTGTAACTGTAACAAAGAAAATTGCTGTAGCATTTTTCCTGTTAGTTGAATTTTCTGGTTAATTTAGTCTGTTGGTAGAATTTTCTTAAAGCCATTTATGTCGTCATTCATGCATAAAAGCCGGTAAATTTATCAGATAAACCAAATTTTCTACTTCTTTCGACTATTCTTTTAACCACAGCTGCTAATCATGTCACTTAATGTATGTTATCGCTCCTGTAAGTTATAGAGCAAGAAAGATAAAATTTTATTTTTATACCAGATGAATTTTTATTTCTTATAAGGACAAAAAAAATAATGTTATATTATCCAGATCGAAATTTAAGGTTGGATTTTTAGAGTATTGAAAAACCACAGTAGAAATAATTATTTTAAATAATTTAATTAGCATATAAACCATCCATATCATTTATATCATAAAATCTATCATGAAATTTAAATCAAATTGCGGATATAACTATACATTATACAATCGAAACGAAATTTATTTAATGAGAACAAAATACATACAATAAGAGATTTACATAATTCTGTGCGATAAAATGTTAATATTTTATCCAGAAATCACATTTATGTTGTCATTACGTAGCTATTGGCATTGTTTAAATTCTACTTTTTCTATGGAATGATATATTTTAAGAATAACAATGTAGTTGAATGGTTCGTTTGATTTGTCCCAAGATATTTTATAAATAGATTAAGTTAATACAAATAATTTGAAATTTAGGATTATTAATGGCATTTGCTTTCTTGACCGAGTTCAAAACCTGTAGATAATTTTAAAAATTCCGAATTTTCATGTTATTATCAGCAAAATCTGCTATTTCAAGAATAATTTTGTGCAATCGGTCCTAACAAATGATGCATGATTTATAACGCACTAAAAATGTACTTGAATATTCCGATCAGATGAAACTGATAAGATTTGATTAAGTTCATTGTAGGACATATTAGTCCTACTATTTGACATTCATATAGTAGGACTAAAGCTTTCGGAAATCCTTTTAAGCTTGTAAAGCAGGCCGAGCCAAATCATAGTTCGTTCTAATAATTGATGTCATCGATAAATATTTGATTTAACCATATATGTGCAATATATTGTGTTGGAGAATAATTCATGAGAGGGTTTTCCTCGAATTTATTTTAAATTTCAAAATTTATTTAAATTTTTATTTATTTAATTTTTTTAAAAGCTTTCTCTGGTCGTTTGACGTGGATGTAAAGATGTTGGTTCAATCGCTCTTCATCGAACTTGTCAGCCAGTGTGTGGTCAGTCCTTGAGGTCATAATTCCCTTTTTGAAGCGCGAAATTAATCGCCGAGTACTGTGAGGTATAATTTCTTCACCATACACAGCACAAATCTGATAGCAGCTTCTGCGGTTTTAATGCCTCGATTAAATGCAAACACCAAATGGTGTCAAAAATCCCCACAGGAAAAAGTCTATTGGAGTCAGATCAGGTGAACGAAGAGGCCACTCTTGGAAACTGCCATACCCTATTATTTGTTCCCCGAATTCCTTCACCAGGTACTGCTTCACTGATGTTTGTGCGCAGGCCCACCGTCATGTTGGAACCATACTTTCCGGATCTGAAAACAAACAAATGTGCATTTTAAGCGTTCTATTTTAAGCATTCATGACCATAAGGTGTCTTTTTGTACTAAATCGGTGATTCTCTACAACTTTGTAATTCACTTTTTTCCTCTATCCTGTACCTTTAGAGATAATAACGCTAACTTCACCGTTTTCCACCAGATGGCTCTCTAAGTGGTTTCATCCAATAGCGCATAGTCAATTTACCGTGCCTAGACACCACTGTTATGAAAATAGCTGCAGCCATTTGGTAGTTAAAAGGGTGGTAAAGGACTTCAGTGCCCACTATACAGTGTATATTCAACGAACGAATAATAGTAACGAATATTTTTGACATCTGATGTGAGCATGAGGCGGTATGTTCCAACTAGATGTGAAAAAAATTCAGAAATAGTCGTTATTGGTTGCGAAAAATTCAGTTTTTTTGTTCCTCTTTGAAATCTCAGAAAATCGAAATAGTTGGCGTTACTTGTTAGGCGACGATATGTATGTACTACTATTAGAGACAAAAGTAATAAGAAAATATGCAAATGTTTATTTATTAATGGATCTTCAGATCGAATTAATCCGACTTCTCTAAAACTCCATGGTAAATTGATTATTGATTGATTGGTTAATGAACACTTAGTTTTGCAATATCGTCTTTGAATGGATTATATTCGTTAACCACTAACTCCCGATAATCCATGATGCTGATACGAAATGGCTCAATAACGGTTCTTGGGATTTTTTAAAAATTTTGAATTAAAACACATGCAGAATTATCCACTTTAACCCACGAGTAAAACTTTGGACTATTCATCATTCGTCTTTTGTGTTTAACCCTAAATAACTTTTTGTCCAAATCTTCCTGCCATTCTGTTTTCCGTTTCCTTAACCAAGTGGACACAAAGAAAAACATTCCTTCTATTGAACTGTCAAAAATAAATTGAAGTTCAACAGATTCTTGTGTCTAAAAGGAAAAAAAAGAAAAGCAATTGACTTCAAGCACAATGTCACTATCAGATAACCATTAAACGGTCAATTTTTTTTCAAATTCGCGTTTCCAGAACTGGAAAGAAGATATGTTTTGATGAAAAATCCTTTGTTTGTTTCAGAAGGATGTCGTCCCGTGGCGGCCAATTATATTCCAATTTAGAAACATCGCTTGCTTCATGCACTATCATGAAAGGCGCCCATGTGGAACGTCGAGCCCGACTGCATCGTCCAATCAGATTGGGCCTGGGCCGAGCTGTCCTTTATCCCATTTGCGGAAACATTATGACAGAAAAGAAATAATCATGTTCATTATGAACTTTTCGCTTCAGTGGAGACCATCCGAACGCTGCTGGATCATATTTTGATGGCTCGTTGCGTGGTGTAATTCTAGTCGTAAATTTCATTTAGCCCTCTAAAACGCTTTGATAATAATAAAAGATAGCAACACTCAGTATAAATGAACACAGCCACGAAGGAAATATGTTATTTACTTTATACATCCATGGCCTGCCCGTCGTGTATGGAATATATTAAAAATATGCTGCTTAGGAAGTTGATATTTATTTTGATGTGACATTACGTGGATAAAAAATAATTAATACCTTCGATGAATTATGCTGCCTCTGTAAGCTTTGACTTGACTGTTCATCATCACACATATGGACGAATGAATGCTTTTTCCCACACTGTAATTACCTTTTTCTCATGATCGTATTGATACTAGAGACATTATAAAAGAGATTTTCAGTAAACTAAAGTAGTTTATAAATTGCCCTGGCCGCTCCACTGCCATTTTCTTATAAAATATCAGGATGTTACAACTCAATTATGTAGGTTGTGATTTGTATTCCTCATGGTTTGCCCATGTAAAAAAATTCAGTGAATGATAGAGGAGTGCTTTTTGAAATGCTTGGGCTCAACTGACTTTCCATCTCCAATATATAACTGAAAAAAGTTCCTTTAAGTGACATGGCAAATATGAGTACTAAACAGGCGTAAAAAACTTTTTTACACCAGTTTCACATATAGACCACTATGTTTTTGACTGTACTAAAGTACACTAAAAATTTGATTTAAATAGACCTGCTGACGCAAACAAATCCGCATGGTTTAAAGTTTTAATTCATAATAAATTTTGACTTGTGAAACTGAAAGAAATCTTTAGGATTACCAGTTGCATTTGCAGTGAGCTTTCTAACTGATTGAACATTGTCAAAAAATATATCAATGTTTCTTTGACATTTCTGTGTTTTTTTTTTTGAAATATCTTCTTGGAGTATAAAATTTTAAATGTGTTCTATTGAATTGTCACACCTGCTGTAAAGTGTTTAATATCCTAAGTTTTTGTATATATTTTTGTCTTTTGCTCCCTGCTTTACCATTTGATGTTGTTTCATAAACATTTTTGTCACTTCCTTTGTCTTCTGTTTTAGTTGCTCAGAACTTTTGCTTTTGTTGTTGCTCTTTTGCATGCAGCGTTATTCAGTTTTGTTGTGATGTTTTGTAATTTGATGTAATGTTTCTTTCTTCCTGTTTTGTTGTTATTTCGTCCGTCCGGGTCAGTGCCTTACACCCTCTGTGTAGGCTGTGCCGGCAAATAAATAAATAAATTACACCAGTTTCACGGACAACTTCACGATTTGCGAAATAGTTTAATGAGAATGGTATATTCGCCTGTTTCGTAATAGTTCAATGTTGAAGTTGCCAAATCACGAACACATGTGAAAAGCTACCCACTTATATGTACATTGTTATTAATATACTGGGTTTTTCATAACAATTGCACCGATTACAAATGACCGTAACTTCCTTATAAACAACGATAAGAAGAAGAATTTTGATCAGAAAACATTACATTACACCACCTGCATCCCCGTGTTTAGAGTCGTTTGGCTCCTTTCCGGTTTGGATGGATGGAGGTGAATTTTATTTTTTTTAGAAAGGATAAAAACAAATAACGGGTACAAAAACAAGAAGAAACATACACTGGACAGAACAACATAGAAAGCAGAACAAAATGGGAAAAAATACGTAGAAGAAAAGAAAAAAAAGAAGAGTCATAAGTAGCCTGATCAGAATATCAGAATTTTGTTTGCGTTATCAATAATTGCCCTGTGTGACTTTTCTTGGGCACACGGACGACATGTGAGCTGTTTACCATTTCACTACCTGTTGAATCATTCTTTATTGTATAACTTCAGTTCATTCACCGTTTCATGCAAAATAGGGATTAACCCCTAAAAGCCCGAATTTTTAAAAAATTGATTTTAAAATGTTTTTTGACTTCCATTTCATAAAATGAAAAATAAGAAAAATACTTTCAAAAATTCTATTTTGTTTTAAGTATTGTTTAATGCAGAAAAAACAGTTTGTTACCAGCTGGCAACACTGGTCTTTATTTCAGAAAATACGCGAACTATCACACAACATATAAAACACACAAATTTCGAACACTTAACAAAACAAAAGGTTCTGATCCAAAAATAATTGAGAGACAAGAAATGAATTTCAAAAATTGAAAAAAAAAATAAATAAACAAAAGTTATAAGGAAAAAAATGAAAATGCCATCAAAACGCATAAAAAGTTTATAGTCTATATAATGTGGGGGAAAATGCTGTCGATAAATTCACAAAATGATGCGAAACAAGTTTTGATCTGGACTAAAGTAGAGAAAGATGGAGGCCATGCAAAATTGTTCTTCTTTAGAGTGCTGATGAGTAAACATCCAGCGGGAGTGAATTTAGAGAAGGAAAGTATCAAGTGATTGACATCTTGAATCTCTCCGGGTTTGTCTTGTATTGTAATCACCGCCGTTTTGTTGTGCATTTTTGTGTCTGTAGTTGTTATGTCATTTGTGCTTTGTTTGCTTTGCATTTTGGGGGGTTTTATTTGCTTTGTGTTCTGTTTGGGGTTGTGTCTTGTTCTGTACTCACCGCCGTTTTGTTGTGCATTTTTATGTCTACAGCTGTTTTATCATTAAGTGCAATACTTGTGTGACATTGCTCTTAAGTAACCTCTATTTAAATATTTAACGTGTCTTTTTAAATATGGCGAGATTGCTTGTAGTTGATGCCCGCAACCCTAATTCGTGCCCATATTTTTCCCAGGGGGTCATCAAATGACTCTACAACCATTGGGTTTAGTCGACCCTCCTGGGTTATGGAATGGAATGGAAGCTTTCTTCTGCATTATGTTCTAATTTTGTAATTTCATATTTGATTACAAGGAAGTTGCAGCATTTGCAATCGATGCAATTGTTTTGAATAACCCTGAATTATAAATCCTTTTGTAAAACCGCGCCTTTTAGAGTAAAACTATAGTAATTAATTTCAGTTTCTTAAATCGGTCACCGCATCGAAACTAAGTTTCTCGAGCGCATCCAAAAAGCAGAATCGGATGTTTCTTATCAATTGAATTTCAAATTGAGGGTATTCCCCTCTTCCAATTTATGAAACGTTCTTCAACAAAGTTCCGATTTGATGCTGTCCTTTTACGATTTCTTGACTATATACAGCTTCGAGCCAATTATAACCAAAATGTTATTGGATTGGAATCAACAAAAAACTTCATTAAAAAATTTAATCCCATATCTTTTTGATTTTTAAAAATCATATGAAGATTACAATAAGAGACTCTTAGCGCATCTTTTAGCGAGTTGGCCGCAGTAGGACTGTGATTTACGTTTCCCGTAAACAAAGTGTTAATTCTATTTGGAACTCTTCTCTTGATAAATTGTTAACGCCAACTCATTTCCTATACGCAAATTAATGTGTGTTTAAAAAAGAGCAGATATAATATTAATTTGTTGTACAGAAATGAATGTCTCTGTGAATATAAACCCAAGAATATACATCGTCTATTTTTATGATGCATGAAACGTTTCAATTCCTCTATTTTTATGTATCTGGTACTGTTTATTCTTCGCTATCCCAATTTTCAAAAAAATTGTTTGAAGCTCTGGGAAATGCAATGCACAAAATTGCGTTACTTGTTACAGAACTATGTTGCGGTATTGTGATTTTTTATGTGCCTTGATTAAATGATCGAGGTTATATCTTGTGTCATGAATGATCATGACAATGTTGCTGTATTATTTTCTGCGTATGAAGCCACGCAGAACGGAGATTCTTCAATTACTGTGATCTTTAAGCAATCTAACTTCAATTACCTATGTCAATTGCAACAGTTGTATACCGTCACTGATCCATGCCATGATGGCACCATATTGATCTATAGGCAACGATGTGCATTCGAATAAGATGCGATTTCTTTTCTAGACTATTAAATGAAAAGCGTATGTTTTCTAGAACTGCTTTAATTCACAAATATATTTAAAAGACTCGTTTGATTCTGATTTAAGGTATCCGACTGCGTTCGGAGACATTTTTTTGAAAAATAGCTTATATATATTTTTTAATGTTATTTTTCAACTGCATATGTTTTAAAACTACGAAAATATTGTAAAATTAAGCTTTTAAAATAACATTTTTTTTAAAAACTGAGAATTTTGAAGAAAAATGACTAAAATATTTACCATACGCTAACAGCCATAGATAAAATCATATTAAAAATATACATAATTCCTTGTAGGAGTACATTTTTATGACAGTTATCTGTGTTATGCTCTAAAATCTTTCTTGTACTTCAAAATAGTTTTGAGATATAGCTGAACATAGTTACTAAACTGGTAATTTTTCATAAAAAATTATTTTCGTTTATATTTAAACACTTAAAAATATTATTTGATTTTAAAATTGACCTTAGTTTTTAGAGGAAAACATCAAGCCTATTACAGAAAACAATCTCAGAAAATTTCATATCAATACTTGAATAACGTTTTGAGAAATCATTGTTACGGTCGATAGTTTTCCTCAAAAAATATCATTTCTCAGAAAACGCATTTAAAGTTTTCATACAACTTAAAATAATGCTTACAGTTCGGTAATAAAACAGCTGTAACTCCATTTGTAATTCACGTAGAGCAAAAAAGTGAGGCAGTTTTAGAAAGCTGATTAAACAGGCTACAAAATTAATTCATAAAACATTTTTTTTATAATTTCATCGAAAACGACGATTTTAAACCAGTCGGATACGTTAATAAAAAATAATTTATCAAACATAACTAGCATAAAAATTTCATTTTTTTATATTATACTAAAAACATTTTATAAAAATAATTGATTTTTCATTCATTTATAAACTGAGGGCGGCGGTGGTCTAGTGGTAGTTATATAGTTTGGACGCCACGCTGCATCTGATTAATAGTGATGATATAATTTGATAATAATTTTTGGCAACGTTAAAATTTACACACAGACAATTGAAGTGCAAGGAAAATTGTTAAACAACGAAAAATACTTCACACATAATGTTGCTTACCAAGAGTTTTTTTGAATAGAGAAATATGTAAATAATATGTAAATAAAAAATATTTCCTGTCATAAAACATATGTTTATTTTATTTGTTTTCAATCAATGTTAAACATTTCTTTCGCATATATATCTATTTAAAGACGTCAAATTTCACGGGAAATGTCTCGAATGAAGAGGCAATTTGCACCCGTCATACCATGACGGGTTATTTTTTTGGTCATATTATAAAAGACTAAAAAAAAAAAAGAGAAAGAGCATAAGAAAGGTCTAATCTGGATTTTAAGCTAGTATACCGAATATAAAAAATACTTTTCCTGTGAAATAAATAACGCGTGAATTTTATTTGTATCCGCTCAAGAATTTAGATTTCATTTTGGATCAAATTCGTCAAAGGGTTGACTGGCTTTTGTTCTATCTATTCTTCCATATGTGAAAACAATAAATCAGAAACGCAACAAGATAGTTAAGGAAATTTTTGTAAATAATCTTTATCTCATTTTAAACTAACTCCGTCAACATGTAGGACGTCTCTCTGTCTGTTCGTGCGTATCTTGATGCGATATCTCAAAATCACAACAAGGAAGATAAATGAAATTTGGTGCTCTTGACACCAGAAATTTTCTCTTATCTATATCACAACTTGGACGCAATCAGTCAACAGGAAGCGTCCAACAATTCAATATGCAAATTCGTTTCCGCTTCATTAGCCTAAACAGAAAACGTGCCGTATTTTGTTAACCCTTTGCAGTTCAAAGGTTTCTCTTCAAAAGCGTTCTAGCAAGTCCAAGCCATTTCAGTGAATTTATTAGAGGAAGGGAGACAAATATGGAATATCATTAACATTTGGGAAAATGTTTATGACTGGAAATGCTGATTTAGGGAAATTTCATTGTTATATTTATCAATGGACTGTTCACTAACTTTACACAAAATATTTTCTTTCTAACTTGAGGGAAAACAAGGATATTTAAAAATATATTTGTTTAGTGTAAAATTCTCAAATATCTGAATGGATGACAAATATGGAATACCTAAAATCTTCAAAAGAAATTTGCAAAATATGGGAGAAATGTAATTAAGTTTTTTATTAATAGAAAAATAATACATAATATAATGCGCTTAATTAAAGGAACATTTCAGATGTAAAAAATGTTACATATAAATTATAATCTATAGAATTCAAACGAAAAGAAGTATTTTCGCATTTTTACAAAAAAGTTTTAATTTTTTCAAAAAATTTCTAATTTTGTCAAAAAAATTCTAATTTTTACAAATTTTTTTAATTTTTTCAAAAAATTTCTAATTTTTACAAATTTTTTTAATTTTTTCAAAAAAATTTCTAATTTTTACAAATTTTTTTAATTTTTCAAAAAATTTCTAATTTTTACAAAACGCGTAACTTCCACTAGCGTAACTATCTCAATCTAAGTGAGCCCATTCTTGAGTGCCTTTTAACAAATAGTTTACAAATATGGAATACTATTCCATATTTGTCACCCTACTGGCATTCCATATTTATCGCCAACTGAACATTTGTTTTGGGAGATTATAGATATGGATCCAGGAAACGAAACATGGATGGATTATAGACGAAAATAAACCTCAACATGTGCCTTATTAGCCCACATAAGCATCACAAATCAAGAAATAAAAGTTATATGCGAAAGTAATAAAGATATTATGATTAACCGAAATTTGCACTTTCCAAAAAACGCAAAAATTGCTTGTTATAAACACTTGGTGACAGAACGCCGCCCCATGCCCCCGTGCCTGATGCCATTACGGCAACCGAGCCGGTTAGATGGACATGGGGCAAACTTCAAACTCATCCTGTCCGGGATTAGAACCCGGATCCCTGTAGTTGGCAGGTAGGAACGCTAACCATAACGCCGCGCGGGAATACATATACTTGGTGATAGCTAACGCAACACTAACGCAATGATGCCTCAATAGGAAACGCTTCACATTGTTTCGACTAAGTTGCAGCATTTAACAGAGGATACACCGATCTATTCCATATTTGTACCTCTATTCCGTATTTGCTGTCCGTCCTCTAATAACTACATTTTCATAAATTCACTGAAAATTATTTAAAAATAATTATTAAAAAAAATCATGGAAAAATTTTCCAAGGAGGATAAAAAAATTTCTATACCGATTTATTTTTAAATAAAATAAAGTAAAAAATATATATAATTGCTTAGCCAGTTATAAGAAAACCTGATTCGTACATACATAATTATGATCAAATTATTGCAGAAATATACAAGTTGCTTACAGCGTCACAGAGTCTGTTAGTATTATAGAGCTCCGCATATCGGCCATTTCCCGAGAGACTTTGGCATACCTTGTTGTATAGCCTGTTTTCCGTTAGACATTACCAGACCTTTCATTAATATTAAAAACAAATTGAATAAAAAATATCGAGTCCACTTCGACATAGGACTTGCCAGTAAAAATCTGATGTCTATTGTACCTCGACATAGGACTGCAGAGGTGGACATAGGACTTGCTAGTAAAAACTGATGTGGGGTGTACCTCGACATAGGACTGCAAAGGTCGACATAGGACTTGCCAGTAAAAAACTGATGTCGGGTGTACCTCGACATAGGACTTGCCAGTAAAAAACTGATGTCGAGTGTACCTCGACATAGGACTGCAAAGGTGGACATAGGACTTGCTAGTAAAAACTGATGTAGGGTGTGCCTCGATATAGGACTGGAATGGTCGACATAGGACTTGCCAGTGAAAAAACTGATGTCGAGTGTACCTCGACATAGGACTTGCTAGTAAAAACCGATGTGGGGTGTATCTTGACATAAGACTGAAAAGGCCAACATAGGATACCATTGAACGGCTCGACATAGGACTGCAAATAGTATAGAAGAAAGTTGAAGGGATAACACTGTCACCGGTTCTCAATGCTGTAACCTGTGTCTTTTCTACTAAGGATGATTTAATCATCACATGTTACTTTTCTCAAATATAATTTTCCCACATGTTACTGATTGTCAAAAGATACACTAAAAGTTTTTTTAATTGAAAATTTGTTTGCACCAGTCTTGCTTAATTGATTTAATTTTCTCTATAGTCAAAGTCCTTGAACCAAAAATTAAACTGAAAAACCGGGATTGAATCAAAAATTTTACGACGGTTTAACTGTCGGTACAGATTCCCTAAAGAATTATTGGACCACTTATAAAACTTATACGCATTACAATTAAATCGTTTATTGCAGAAATCACACGAGTCAATATTATCAATTAATTTTTTGGCTAATTATTTTTTTTAAATCAATGATTAAATTTTTTTTACCGGGTAGATTTTATATACCTACAATGTGACTTTATTTTACTCTTTTCATATCTTCACTAATTATATAAATACCCTTTTAGAAGGTGAAAATAAAAAAAAGCGCAATTTTGAAAAACAAAGATTCATGGTTTCTGCAATGAACGATTCAATTGCTTTTGATATTTCTATTGCATCAGCGTTCAACTAGTTGACCTACGTATAAAAATACTCTATAATAAAAACTTCTCATGTTCGTTGCTCTTCAATTATGATCAACTTCTCTGTCTATGATAGACGTTGACTTTTTTAATTATTAGAATTTGTTTTAGAGAGCCTTTGTTCACGATCCAATTTTCAAATTCTTTACATGAACAAAGCTTTTAAACACGTAGTTTTAAGGCTGTCATCTGGTTTTGGGGCAGTTTATCTAGATAATAGATCTTGCGCCAAGAACATATTATTACAAAACTGTAATGTCGCTTCCCTGCCATATTTGTCTTATGTTTCGAAAGAGAGATTTACAGAGGCTCTTATTGGATGCCGGGGAAGGTCAAGCCAATGTCGTCTGACCTTGGCGGCGACAAATTTAGCTACTACGGGGAAAGAATGAAATTTGTCGAAAATGCGCGAATTATGGCCCTACTTCTATTAGGAGCCGAGATAGGGAGATCCTGCTAGAAAATTCCATGTGACGTCACGCCTTGTCCGAAAGGTCATAAATACTGACGTGCTCAAACGAGACGGAGAGTTTCTTTGGAGTTTGGTTCGTAGTGAGACTTGGTTAGCTGTTAGACGCTGAACACCATTGATAGTGCTGTTTCTAATATTATTAGTGATTTGATGTCTGTGTGTTGCTGATTTGTACAAGTGCTGTTTACCTGTGCTTCGTGTTTTCTGGAATAAAGCATCGTTTTCCATTATCCAGCTTGTTGAACTACCTTCACCTCACACCCACCGGATGATTTTCATAACAATATTCGCATTCTTATTTCCCAATGGCTGCTCGTCAGCTCAGAATCAAGCACTGCTGCAAGAAAACCTCTAGATAATATATTTAACATGGAATTAAGAAAAATCAGTTTTACCTCTATATAGCCTCAAATTTTTAAATGTAATGAAGCTTTTTGCGTCTTTCCTCATTGCGTTTTGTGTTTTTGCTCTTTGCGTTTTGTGTTTTTGTTCTTTGAAGTTTGTGTTTTTGCTTTTTGCGTTTTGTGTTTTTGCTCTTTATTTGTTTGTGCTTTGTGTTTTACTCTTTATCCTTTTTTTTTCTTTTTTTTTGTAAGCGATGATTTTTAAATTGTTCTGCTCACCTCTTGGGGTTCTTTTTAAATTCTTTTTTAATGCAATTCTTTTATTTTGTTTTATGTTTCCCCTCCGGCCTGTGGAAGGCCTTACACCCTCTTAGGTAGGCTGGGCCGGGGTGGATTGTAAACAAATAAATTGTAATGATATGAATTGTATTTTAGAAACTTATAGACGCATCTTTTTTGATGAATGATTTCTAATAAAAGTAAAGGATTGCTTCTAAAAGAAGATGATGATGAACGTCAAAGAGAAACCATAACCAAATAATAGCGAACGAGAACAAATCAAGAGAGCGAAAGCCATCTTTCATTGGGGGGGGGCCAGAAAAAGGAGCACCACACAGTTGGTCTTGCGCCAAAGGACTGCAGCGTTTGCAGCCCGATCCACCGCCAAACTCAATGGGAGGAAACTTTGGTATCGTCTTCCGAAGCGTCGCTAAACAGTTGCGCAGTGAGCGAATTTTGATGCTTCCAAGGTCTATTCCTGAGCCGCCGAACTTGTGTATCTCCTACTTATTGTTACGTTTTCTGTCTTCATTCTTCGTTTTCGTTATTTTTTTCCATTTTAGTTGCTGGTAGAGCGTTACAAAGAGGGAAAAAAATAACCAAATAGGATAGAAAAAGGGAAAACAAGCTTTTAAAATTATCTCTGGGGGTGATGGAGCTCTGCAGCTCTAATGGACGAACCACCACTGTTACTTTCTTACTTTTCAGAGAATGATGGTTTATTTAAGCGAAGTATATCGCCAGCAGCACACATTCATTAATTAGGCACAATTAACACAACAGTATTAAAATGACATCCTTTTTGAAATTTTGCTCTCTTGATATTTCGAAAGCATGCTATTTTTTTTTGTTGTTGGAGCGGTTTTGATGTTATGATGCATTGTTCCAAATCAGAATATTTTCCTTCTTAAAGACTTTTCATTAACTTTTGAATTCCAGGAAAAAGTTAATGGATAATTTGATTATGAAATATCATTCAAAAAGCTTGTTTGGACCATAATGTTTCTTCACGGTTTACGCTTTAAGAAATTATACCCACACGTGTATCAAAGTTTGACTCGCAGAGAAAAATTACCGAACATGTTGTATTTTTAAGAAATGATCTTCAAAATTATCACTGATGAAGATGCTGATATTCTAAATAGTGTGTGTTAAATGAGGTAGAAAAAAGTGTAAACATCCAGGTAGGTGTTTCGTACACTGAAGCAAGCCACGTGGAAAGACTGCTGATCAAATCTGTCCCTCAGTTTCTATTCTCTATTGTGTACAAATACATCTTAATAAGGATCTAAGGAAGCAAATTACATTTTATTACTCGGAATTATCCATACACTAGGAAATCCCTTGTTTCACTTTTGTAATAGGATGATGAAATTTGAGATGAATCAAATGTCCTTATCAATAGTAATTGTTTATTTGCTAATGATTTATACTAACCCGCCATGTGGTACGGGTTTGTTAAACCAACGTCCCGCTTTGAAACTGCACGAAAGCTAAAAGGGACAGATAATCAAATAAAGCCAAAATTAAAAAAGGAAGGTAATACAAGCAATCCTAGAGTAATTTGAAGCAAACGAAAAGCGAAGACCAAAACAAGGAATCCATTCTAGTTCACTTTTTCAAGGGCTAAGAACTATTTCGAAATGGATTCAAAAGAATATTTGGGAAATTTTCTGTAAGAAGCAAGCCATTAGGCTAATATAGAGCTTCTCATAGCCCGAATTTCCCAAAACAAAGAAACACAGGTAGCAAATCCACAAGAACAAACATCAGAAGAAAAAGGAAATACCATTAAAAACGCTAATAAGCCGTGCAAAATATTAGTCATCAAGCTTAATAAATAAGCTTTCATAAGGTAAAATCAAAAACTTATCCCATGACGAAACAAGCCAGATTATAAAATTTGCCCGCGCCACGAGATAAAAGGGACAAATTCTGACCAGCTAATGATTTATACAGACCCGCTATGTCGTACGGATTTGTTAAACCGACGTCCCGCTTTGAAACTGTACGAAAGCTAAAAGGGACCAATTCTGAACAGCTAATGATTTATACCGATCCGCCATGTCGTACGGATTTGTCAAACCAACGTCACGCTTTGAAACTGTACGAAAGCTAAAAGGGACCAATTTGAACAGCTATTTGCTAATGATTTGTACCGACCCACCATGTCGTACGGATTTGTTAAACCAGCGTCCTGTTTTGAAACTGTACGAAAGCTAAAAACGACCAATTTGAACAGCAACTAGATGTAGAGGGCAATGTATGAGTAGATATTCCACTCTGTATATTCCTATACAACGCCTCATAGGGAAAATGTAACGTATACTGGTCTTACTAATAGGGTCTCGAGCACAGGATACTACGACACCGAAACCGAGATTCCGCTACCAAACCAATAAAATGTTTCTCACTGCAGGTTAATCACAAAATTTTTAATACAAAATAATTCGTTTAATTGTATGAAAAATAAAAGATAACATTTTACGCTTAATGTCCGAGAACTTTTTTTGTAATACTCACCCATAAGACGACGGAAAATTAGGTGAAATTCTAAAATGTTTATAAGGATGAAAACTTAAACTAAGCATTTAAACTGTTTATTTAGATACAAATTCAGTATATTTAGTTGATTTATAATTTTATAAATGAAATGAATTTTTATAATTTTTGATCAACAAGCCAATGATGTAATAAGTTGAAATATTTGATAAATAAAACTACAGCGATGATAAATAAATGAAATTAAAACTAAATTCTTTTCATGTCCCTGTAGCGGGGCCTTACGTTATGTCCTTCTGTCCATTTATGCGCATATGAACACGATAACTCACAAACGCAATAAGCTAGAATGATAGAATTTGGTACGAGG
>BGPR01027912.1:0-20364 GCA_013235015.1 Araneus ventricosus
AAAAAGTAATATTTCAAGATCATGCATAAATACACTTTTCTTTTTTTTAAAGTATTCTGTTAACATTTTTTGAGATGTAACATAAGACTTGAAACTATTTCCGAATACTATTTTAAATATTTCCAGACTGAATAAATCGTGAACATCGTGCATAACCAGTATGATCACAGAGCATTGAACAGTAATCATATTCAAAGGAGATGAGATCTTATACATTATTTCTATTGCCATCATCACTTTTTCTCAACTAATGCAAATCTGCAGCGATGAATTAGATATCATTGGATAGTATTTTTTACCGACTTCACAATGATAGCATACTACTTTTGAGTTAAAACATAAGTTTATCAAATATCTTTATGTAGCCTAAAAATTAAGTAACGCATGTATTCTTTTCAAGAGTCACTACATTTCACAATATTTTTGTATCAATTACAGAAAATAACAAACAAAAAATTCAAGATGATTGCATTCTGAGAACCAACACTGTATACAAAGACGAATTGTAAATACTTTCACATCAATAAATTGTCTTTGCTATTTTGTGTATGCACTTCTCTAAGAATTCAATTTCTACAAACAAATAGAAAACAAAATCATTTGGGATTCAGGGAAGGTTGAACGTGCAACGTTTCGTACGGGTTTACTGCTAAAGTATATTAATCAGAAGGTCAAAATATAAGCAGAAGATTAATAAAAAAATATGTGGTTTGCAATTTGAGCAGATCGTCGTCAGATCTTCATCTACACTAATCTACAGCACAAATTTTAAACAAATAAAATGTACATAATAGTTTTCCAACTATTCTAATCTACAGCAGAAATTTTAAACAAATAGAATGGACATACAAATAAAATGGACATAATAGAATTCCAACTATACTAATCTATTGCCTAAATTTTAAAGAAATAAACTGGACATAATAAAACTCCAGCTATACCTACTAATCTACAGCACAAATTTTAAACAAAAATGGAAATAATATATCTTCATCTACACTAATCTACAGTAGAAATTTTAAACAAATTAAATGCACGTGATCTGAAAAAAATGGTTATTTCACCGATAGTTAAAAAAAATTCTTATCATGAAATGGTTATAGTCATAAGTCTTATATATAAGAATTTTTAAAAATCGACATTTTCTTTTCTTTTTTTTTAAGTTTTTGAGTTTTAGTTTAGAATCAACACAAGACAATTAGTTATAAAATTGATAGTTACCACACGAATTTCAACAGCTCGATCTATTCTTCAGTCCAATTTCTAAGCGCTGTTTCTAAAGCTAATTTAGAATTAGTATCCGCCAAAAGTTGCCATTCCTCGGATTTAAAAATCTCTTTTGCGTTTTTCAGTATATAGTCTTGAACAGTACTCTTCAAACCTTTATCTTGGTGCAAATCAGAGAGAATCAAAGCTCCACATGCGTTCTTAAGATTCACGTTGCCTTTTAAAAACAATGAACATCGATCTTTGAGTGAAGTTATTGCATATTTGTCAGCAGCCTCATACAGACGCAAAGCATCTTCCCATTCGAGTCCCTCCAGCTTGTTGCTATACAAGAAGGCAATCAACTGGTGAACAGTTTCGTCGTCTAAATCACACACATCGACAAGTCCATTCAATTTCTCCTTCATGTCAGTAGAAAACATTGCTCTAAATACTGGAGACCTTGCACTTAGAATTGTGGCGTGCACGGGAAATACATTTGTTTTTGTCTGTAGCTTCACGTCACATAAGCTTTGATCTTTGTACAAACCCATCAAATCATTTATTAAGGCACTAGAATTTTCAGTTACCTTTTCTTCAACGTTGCATTTTCGCCAGTTTTCGCGAACTTCATTTGTAGTTTCATGGGAGATTGTCCCAAAATCAATCTTGGTTACTCCTTCGAAAGAGAACCCAGTGGAAATGGCTAACTCTAATCTCAACGATAAGACGTCGTTAGGCAAATAACGCTCTCCATCTTTCATCAACTTATTTCCAGAAAGTTTAAGCGGAAACGTCGAAAATTCTCCATGTTCACACCAATTTTCATATTTGCCGGAATCGAGTTTAATTCCCTCTCCATTTAACAGGAAAGTCTGTAGGGTAAAGAATTTCATGCATCTATCAATAGGATAGATATTCAAGTTAATTTTTTCTTCGAAACACTGACCACCAGTTAGAAAGAGATCGATTTTTATCAACTCTTTATCGGACGCGGATTTAATTACAAGACATTTTTTCTGATCAATCGTCAAAGTGCTGAATTCCTGTATGGTCCACAGAAGAGACCGCCTTTCGACATTAATGCAGGTTCGAGCAAAGATCTGTCGAAATGCCACAGATTTCTCATCAAGACGCTTAATTCTGCAACGCATCGTCAGGGTGTCTTGCGGAAAATATTTTACTCTGCCTTCCATCAACTCCGAGTTCCTGTTTAGTAACATTGAATAGCCCCACCGGCTATTTTTACAGAATGTATGCTTGGTTTCTCCTTTTTTAAGGATAGAACCATCAGCATTCAAAATTTCGACAGTGTATTCTATTTCTATATTTTCCGCACCATTGCAATCCTGCTCTCGATACAGAAAAAAAGAAATTTCATTCCCATTTTTAGTTCCATGTGGAAATAATAGCAATTTCCATTTGGTTTCTTCAGGGGTGAAGATCGAGAATATCGGGCTTACAATAGCTTCATCTTTTTTCTGCCAACAATAACTGAAATTATTAATAGCCCATGTGACGGAATAACAGTTTTTCTCGCTGATTTCTTGACGCTCCATATCCAAAATAGACGTTCTTCAAAGCAACTGACACTGTTTCTGCTGTTTTGTAAATATGATAATAGCGTGTCTAGTTCAGCCCGAAAGTTGGCATTACATAATCTTGGATCACGACGGAAATCACACAATTCCTTATTCCACTTGCAATAAAACTGATCTCTCACTTCCGAAGAAAATTACGAAAAACGAGTTTCTTTCCCAATGAAACTGCCTATGAACGAGTGCGAGAAACATCTGATTACTCCACAGAGAAAAAGAATCAGAGGTCTCACTCCGCAATTTGATCAGCGCCCCCACTCGCCATCCAAGGGAACTAGCCACATCGATATCCGCCGCCGTTTCAAACGGAACTCAAGGTCGGCGCCATTTTAGCTGTGTTGTGTTCGATGTCGATCTTAAGAACAAGTAAGTTTAATACATGTTTCCTAACTTACAATCAAAGTCGATTCAGGTTAAGCAAAAATTTGTGTAACATTTTGTTTCACTTTTATAAATAAAATAATGAAGTTTATATTTTGGTGCAATATCCGTTGTCTAAAACTTCTCATCCTAATGGAATAATACTGTTGACGCAGTATGCAATGTAGGAAAAATGGATGCATTCCTGTATTTTTATAGATATTGCTTCTTAATAATATGACCTGGGAATAAAAACAACCTTAATAACTATCAATCTTTCTTTGACTATTGCTGTGAAAATATGTATTGTTGACTTTTATAATAATTTCCACGAGCTAATTCTTTTATCAGTCAAGTTGAAATTATATTTGAGCTTCTATGTTAATATAAATACCGCAGTATATTACAAATTATGTACTTAATAATACATTCATAACTATATTGTAGAAATTAAGATAAAGTTTCCTAGCATCTTCAGATTATTTTGCTTTTGAGTTGTTTTGTGTTAAGGAATTTTACAACATGAAAATTGTTATTCTTTGTGCTGAAAGTTAAAGTAATTTTGGGTTGTGTATTAAGTATTCTTAGTTATATCTTACACAAATCTTCCTAATTTAATAATCCTAATTTAAAAACGATCTGTTGTGAAATGCTATTAGATGTTAGAGCTGACTAAAAATATTTGTAGTCTAGTTAATGTTACACTATTTTATTATTACAATATTATAGGGTAGATGCTTCAGTTTTGGTCACATTAAGAGAAAATTTGAATTTTCACAGTGGTTGACTGGCTAAAGCTTTTTAAGTCATACTTACATTGTTCTTTAGTAAATTTTCTTGCCTTTCTGTTAATTATAAAATTTTTCTCTGAAAAAATTTATATTTTGAGTTATGAATACTTAAATAATTTATCCCAATTTGTACCAGTTTTGCCCACCTTGCACCTGTTTTGGCCACTTCTATGCACCAGTTTTGGCCATATTAATATCATACTATATAACAGGAAACAATGAATATTAAGCAAAAATAAAGCATTTTTATGCAGTATGTATTTTATTACATTATTTTCATATTTTACATTATTTACATATTTTTCCACTTTTTTTTATTGAATTTGTAGAAAAGTAAAATAAAATGTACATTAGTTGATTTTAGCTGTAAGTTTGAGTTAAAGAGGCAGGAAGCAGAAAACAAACATTTAACTTGGTTGGTAATATACATGTTGTATAATACTTGCATAAAAATTTGTTTTTTTAAGGGGGGTAAATTTTTATGCAAATACTTAAAGCATGCCTTTAGAAAATTTTAAAAATTAAGTTTCATCTGTATCAGTATTGTACACCTGTTTGGGATTATCTAAAACACTCGTTTCTTCACCTAAGATCTCTTCGACTCCTTAAACCAAGTTCTGCTTTTGTCATCTATGATATTTGCCTGTGTTTTATTAAAAATCTCTGCCTTATAACTAATTCTAGGATGCTATTATATAAAAGGATTATATCTGGCCTGGATATCTTTTGAATAGATCAAGAAGTTTGTCTTTGACAACTGTAAATCCCATTCTTGCAATTCTCAAGATCTATTCTTCCAACTGATTTTTTACCTCAATTCTTTAATACAGCATGAGAATTACCATGCCCACCATAGCCGGAAAATGATGCCCTCCCCTGTAATTATGTGATTCAAGGTGGAATGAGGCATGCCATAAACTTTGCTAATCTTTACTGCAGGCTTTCCATTTTGATTGTCTTTAATTGTATTTCAAACTTTAGTTGGAGAGTAGCAAAATCTTTTGATGGAAATATCACCTGACTTCTTATATTGAAATTGGAATTTTTGCCACGTAAAATCTAAACAAAACTAAATTAGTTACTTTTATTTTATCCTGATATTCTTAAAAGTATTTTATGAGTAAAAACATAATAACAAACCATGTGGCCAAAAGTGGAACAAGTGTTGTACCCCTTTTGGCCACATGCATGGCCAAAAGAGGTACAACACTTGTATTATATATTATTACAATGTTACATCAATTTATTTGCTGCTATAAGTATGTATATATTATAAATAAATCAGTACCTTTATATAACATCTTCTATTTGCAAATTTAAATTCCATTTTAAGAAGATATTTCTTATTAATTTTTATTAATAATGTAGAGATTTTCCAGTTGAAAATTTCATACTCTTTTGTATAAATAAAAAAGAGAAAGCTTTTCTGATAAGCATCTTAGCTAATATTTTATTTAGAATATCAAAATATTTTGATCTATTTTAATTATCACAACTTGACTCAAGAAAGTTAATTTTATTGTTAATGACTTAGAATTCTAATTATTAGTCTTGGTTAGAGACCTTGTTAAGTGAATATTTTATTCATAATAATGCATGATAATTGAGTAGTGTTTTTTATATAAAGAAATTTATGTTATAGAAAATGGAATTCTAGTGGAATTTTATTTGTCCTTTCAGGCAGTTCGAGATTTTTGTAGTTGCAGATTCTACAGGATGACGAAGTTGGACAGGAGTTTTAAGTCCTGGTAGGAGCCACTCTAGGAAAGAAGGGACATTCTATTACGTTCCCCTCCAGCTATTGATTGGGGCCGCAGTGTCCTAGTTGCAAGGTCTCAACCTCGGGACCAGTGGGTCGCAGGTCCGAAACCCGATTCCATCGAAGATTTGCCGTGTATGGGACCTGTTGCACGCTAAATCATACACAGTGTCCAAACGCCCTCCCGTTGGTGTTGCGCCGAAGTTTTGAGAGTGGGTGCCAGCTCAGGTGTCGTCCTCGTCATCTGACTGCGGTTCAAAATTACGAGGTCCATCCCTAAATAGCCCTCGTGTTGCTTCAAAACGGGATGTTAATATAACCTAACCTAATCCAGCTATTGATCTTTTTAAAAAATTACACTCCCTTATATTGAATATTTTTATACTATATATAACAAATAAATCTGGTTTCTAGGCAGTGTTTGTTAGAAATGTTATGTATTAGCATTCCAGCTATTGATTTTTTTTAAAAATTACACTCCCTTATATTGAATATTTTTATACTATATATAACAAAAATCTTGTTTCTAGGCAGTGTTTGTTAGCAATGTTATGTATTAACAATGTTGTGTACTTTATTATGCTTGTTCAATAAAATTGTGACATTATATTTTGGGTTTTTCTGCATTTATTTGTATTATAACATCTTGTTACAAAAATCAATGAATGTATTTAATTTGTTTTCTAGGTTGAAAAATTTAATGTGTATTGTTGAAAAAATAATTTGTTGAAGTTTAATATATTCTAAAAGAGATGGTATAATATTAACTTAATCAAAAAATTTATTATCCTGCAGTTTTTTAAAAAATTGAATTTTCTTTATGAAAATAACATTCTATTGGTTTTAAAATCTTGGAACTAGAATGAATGTGTATTTATTAAAAATTAATTTATTGTTGAATTTTTGAAGTATTCTGAAAGTATAATATTAAAACAACAAATTTAGTTTCCTATAGAGTTTAGGGAAAGCACAAGTGAATTTCCTTTATGGAAATTACATTTTATCAATATTCGTATCTTGGAAAAATGAATGTGAATTTCTTAAAAAGTAATTTTTCATTGAAGTTTTAACATGCTCCAAAAGAGATGGTATTATATTAGCTAGATTATTAAAAATTAATTTCCTGTTGGTTTAAAAAAATTTTATGATCTGAAAGAATTTTTCTTGAAAATGAATAAATGAAATTATTAATATGAAAAATAGTTTAACTTCTTAAATTATTTATCCACTGGTTATAAATGATTGCTACCCTTCAAATAGGCAATTCAACTTTTTTTTTAATGTTTTGAATGATGTTTAGTATTTACTTTTAATTTCTGTATTAAAGAAAAGGCTAATTTAATGAGAAAAAAAAAACGTTTTATGATTAGAATAATTATATAAACAATAAACGACATTATTATTAAAACAATGTCAAATTAACAATATATATATAAAATAAGCTATTCTTAAATTTAATTATCGTTGAAAAACGAGTTAAATATCGAATAAATGCCTATTTATTGTTTACATCGTTGTCATGACGTAAGGGATTGGTTTTGTTTACAGTCGCGTCGCAGTGACGTCACGCTGACGTATTCTTGTTAGTTCCCTAGTCTGCCACAGATGGCGTACTGTCTATGTGAGGTGTAATGTTAAAAAAGTTGCCATTGAGGTCTATGGGAGTGAGACCTTAGATTCTTTTTCTCTGTGGAAATAGCAACATTCAGTAACAAAAATTTGTTTGCTATATATAAAATTATCGAATAAAAATAGTGGTAATAAATAGGAGTCATTGAATTCGATTTCCATATTTTCCATTTAAGAGTTCTTGGGAAAATCAACCCGCAATATGAAAAACCGATTTGCATTGCCACTGTGGAATCGAAGATTTGATATCCATTCTGTCCCAATATCCATCACTCGCATAGTCGTCCAGTATTGATTTCTAGAGAGACAAAAATCATAGTGTCTAAACTATAAACAGCAAAGCTTTGAATTTCGTGCAGTTGAAAGGAAATGGACTTCAGTTGCATCCCATGAAATTTCATAACGATTGGTTGAGGATTTCTTGATTTGCATTAATTTATCTAATCCCTCTACTTAGCTTTTTTTGATTAAACATTTATAATCTAAGCAAAAGTTAATAATAGTTGTATAAAACATTAAAAAATGTAGGAAATATTACCAAACAAAGGAAATAGTCTAAAAGTAATATTTGTGAAATTTTAGTAAAGTCTGATAGGCATTTCTTATTTTTAATGTCCAAAATATTGCCTAATAAAATATACTTTTGGGGGTTAAATACAAATGCCTCTCAAGACGGTTGAAAAGTGATTTTTTTTGTTAATATAACATAAATGTTATATGAATGGTATTAAATGTTAAAAAAAATATTTTTAGACTAAAATAGCCTCAGTTTTCACAAAAATGATATGAAAATTCAATGTTTAGAAAGGCTTTTCGTGGAAATATTCAAAAATATTTTAATAACTAACTTTTAAGCACAATGGAAAAGGGTGACGTTTTTCGCCGCGTGAATCATGGTTTATATAATTTGATGCTTTTCAGAGCTATTCGGTGTGCTGTCTCATCCTATGTCCCTCTTACTACTCTATTTTCTGTCTTCTTTTTTCGTTTTTATTACTTTTTTTTCCATTTTCTTTGATCATTGAACTCTCAGAATGTAAAAGTATGTAAATAAGAGTAAAAACGAAGATACCCAAGTTTTAAAAAGTAATTTCAGACTATCCTGCTGCCCTGCAGCTCTAATGGATGAGCCACCACCGCCTTTATGTTAAGCGTAGTATCACGCACACAACTGCGAGCAAAGAAAGTTATGTTCCTGTTCGGTTCTGCAATACTTCTCTGAAATACCGTGCATTTTTATACTTTAAGGATTCCCTTTCCTTCTCTATAAACTTGATAGTTGCAATTACTGATCAATCAAACTGATCAACAATATGCATGATTAGCAAATTTCTTTAAGTCATGACGATGAAAATATTTTCAACTAGAAAAATATTTGCATATGTAGTTTTTCTGTGTTGAGTAAACTTACACTTCTACGAAAAAAGGACTTCATTTAAATTTGTGATAAGCCCCTTAAATTTGAAAATAAACATATCTTTGTCAATTTTGCAGATAAAAGCGTTAAACTTCGTGCCCACGATGATGAGTAAAAGAGAAATGTTCACGCCCGAATAAATTGCAAGCATAGATTTCAATAAGTTTCTATCCAATCATGTTTAAAACACTAAGATGAAGATACTTCTAAAGTAAAATTAATTTTAAAAAATATGATTTAGAAAAGAAATATAAAAAAATCATCCTTCTTACTTTTGGTTGCATAAATATTAAAGATTTTTAAGATATTGTAAATTATCAAAAAATAAAGAATACTTTTTAATTCCTTGCATTACCTAAAAAATTAATCAAAGGTAAGATAAAAAAAAACTTCTAAATGGCGGCTTTTTTGTTTCCAAAATCTGACTATCTGGTAGTCTAAGCCTGTTGAAAATTGTTTAGGAGTTAGGGAATACCCATTGGTTTGCTAGACAAAGCGAAAAAAGGAACAAGAAAATTCGATTGGTTTAGGACCGAAAATGAAAATGTAAATGTCCTCAAATGAGGTTATGGCGCTAAAGTGCCAATTAACCCAGTCAATAAAGACCCAAAAAACAGTCAACTTCGGACAAAAATTGCGTAAAGCTGAATTTTACACCATTGATAGACACCTACTAGAGAAGTATTTTTACAAAAGAACCTAAAACTCCCTGGAGCTTCCCTCCCAGCCCCCTCAAAGGTTCAAAATGTCAGTATCTAAGGAACGGCCATTATATCTTATGATCGTATCAAGTTCAACTTTATGCTGTTTTGTTTGTTATTGAATGGGCTACAAGAACGGTGTAACTTATATTTACGTTACACCTAATAGTTTTTAAAATTTAGGAAAATATGCGAAAGAGTAGATTCTGTACTTTAAATCTTTTGATTTTTGCCCTCTATTTTTTTATATGCCATATTGTGCAAAACTCCTTCCTTTACAAGTTACAGCCTACAATTTTTTTAATGTACTGATATACAGTTTTATTTATTTATGTGAGATGCTAGCGCTGGGGGGGGGGGGCAAGAAAGCAAAAAGTTTCGGCGTGCCACGCGTTGCCCAGTCTTCGCGACAAGTGGTTTGAAAAAAATATTAAATCGTATAATTTTGAAAATTGGTGCACATGTTCGTGCGGGACTCTTGATCAGCATACTGAAATTCCCTGGTCCTGGGGGGAAGCGCGCGCTGCCATCCTGGATTTCATTCTCCTTTTTTTAGTTTTTCTTTAATATCTTGAAAACTATTCACTTTTCGAAATACACGTGATACAAAACATTAAAGAGCATAAAATTACCTACTAATACATGCTTTTATTTTTGTTCTAGCTTCAAGAGTTTCCGAAATAATAAATCTCAAAGTTTGCCGTCATTTTTGATTTCATCCCCCTCTTTTAGTTTTTTGTGAATGTCTCGAAAACTATTCAATTTCCAAACTACAGAGGATTAAAAAAAATTAAAGAGCGTAAAATTACCTACAAATGCATGCTTTTATTGTTCTTTTAGCTTTAATAGTTTTTGATCTCAAAATGGATGAATTAATAAAAAAAATAGTTGATTGTGCAATCAATGAAGGGATGCATTAAACTACCAATTAAAGAGCTTAAATTTCCCAAAATATGCATGATTTTATTGTTCTCCGAACTTTTAATTTTGGAAATTAAAAAAATTAATCATGGACCAGCCACCTCGATATGTTGTATACTTTATTCTCTTTTAAAAATCCCGATCTTTTTATCCTTACATTTTATTTATATTTGCTGATTCTCTTATATAATATTGGCTATTTCAGGTAAAAGTCGCTTGTCCAAAACCATAGTTTCGAGATGCGGTCAGTTTCTTGGGTCTACTTGACTGCAGAAGTCCCTCAGGAGGTTTTTGTGGACTTCTGCCTGAACGACGACGAATATTCAATCACTGCTGTTTAACTATACAGCTTTATTATACAGAAGGTGAACGCACGCTATCTTCCTTTGAATAAATTATTGAGTTTAAGCATGACAACCTACTACAATACTCACACAGGTTGGCTTTTCGGAAGCCATTGTACTGCCACATCCTTTGATAAAATCACACGACAGTTCATGAAACAGATCATCTGGATCAAATGGTTTGGAAATTGTAACTGGCTTCAATGCCGTTGTGAAACTTCCACTGTATTTTAGTTTCATCTTTCCATCCCCACTTTGTAATGGTGAGTTTGTTTCCCTACAAGCTCTGAGTTCTAAAAAAAGCAGTCATGGAACGCGGCCGTGAGGTCAATGTTAGATCTTAGCTTACTTTTCTTAGTGAAAGTCACAAATCTGTAATATCGGTCCTCGTTGAACGCAGAATATTTTTTCAACCCAAACATCACAAGTTTCTCTCCAGCAGCCACAATTCACCTCTCGATGAGGTAGAATCCAGAAAAATGTCGGTCCATCTGTGAGTTTCTGTTCACAATAATTAAGCATTTAAATTGCTTTCATTTTTTCTATACCATAAAAACAAAAGATAGTATCGCAGCTAGTCAATGCATGGGTAAATGTAACAACCAATAAGAAAAATGAATTTATCCCTCAGTTAACACTTACTGCAAAAGAATGCTACGAAATGCAGGAACGGAAAAATTTTAAAGAATACATTTATGACAAGGCAGATTTCCATATGATGATTGTTTCAAAATGCCACATTCAAAACGAAAGTTGCACATTTTATACAGAAGAAGATATGCATATACAGTAGAACCCAGGAATTCCGAAATAGCTATCGTTTGTTCGGATTCCGGGGAATTCGATAAAATTCTCTTGATATACCAAACCGTAGAGCATTGACTCTGGGTGCTCTGTGAAGGCATACGGAAAGAGCACGCAAAGATTCGCACAGGACACTGGCAAATAAGCTGAGGGTAAAAAGAAGATATCAGAGTTTGTTTCTACTAATTAAGGTGCTGTATCCATTCTTAAAGACAGATTTTAATGCTTCTTTGAGGTTAGGAATAAACAATAGCTTTGTTTATGATTCTTAAATGTTATTTTCCCTTTATTTTTCAGTAAAAGTTCTTCAGAAAATTATAAAAAGATGTTTGGATTATCCGAATTTTCGGATTCCTTGGGTTCGTATTCCCGGGGTTCTATTATACATATAAGTTACACACAATTCTCATTCATTTAATATATAATTCATGAAAGTATTAAAACGTATATTAAATTTGCAAGTTTTAATCTCGAAGAACCTTAAATTATCTGTTGATAAGTAGTTATTTCGAAATGAAATGAGGTTACTGTTAAGATTTGTAATCAGGAACCTACTGCAAGGAGAGGCTCGCCATTCTGCATTGCATGTAGCGCTGTGATAGTTTACAAAGCCTAAAATTATCCCTCATTGTGTAAAATGTGAACCGGGCGATAATCTCAACTACTTATGCAGATCTTAAAATTTTTATATTTTGCCGCTTAGGGACACACATAACACAAATTAACTCGTCCTAAGTGCCGTAGGTTACAAACTAATTTCGTTCTTAAGAGGTTAAGATCAACAATATATAAGTGATCAAATGGAAAAATGTTTAAAAATTGCGTAATAATACTCAATTTATATTGAACATCTTTCTGTATAAAATTAGTGGTAATAATAAAATATAAAAAATAAGAAATAACAGTGTTGTAGTTACCTTCGATCAAAATACCGTTATTGTTATGTCATTTACCTAAAAGGCCTGCTAAAATCCGTGGCCTCTGCCCTCCGGCTTGACGACGGGGATTTTTTTTTACTACAATTTCGCTGCCTAAACCTAGGAAATATTAAAAAGCGGCAGTATTTGGTACAGGTAGCTAAATTTGTAACGGAATTTTTAAATTTTGTTGCCTGCCTCTTATACAACCGAATATTCTTAGGTGTCTATAAATTCTTTACGTCCTGTTAAATTCAGCTACAAATAATTTTATTATCTTGTCTAAAGTTTTGTTTAATTAAAGCTCGTCAGTTCTGACATAATCTTCGGAAAGATTCGGCAGTGTGCTAATTAAATAATTACTGTCAATTTATTTCAATCTATGAACTTTTTAATTAGGAAGCCCCAAACGTAGATCTGTGTTTAAAACAGAAACTATAACTATGAACAAAGAATTATTCTTAAAATGCGCATGGGATTGACAGATGTACCAATAAAATACCTTCAAGTTGAATAATCATATAATAAGTAAATAATAAGGTATAGTGCGAAACAATACATCAAACCCAAATATACTTAAATATTAATCTAACAGATGGCGAAGCACCATTTATAAAGACGAGTAACATAATGGGAAACTGCAGGATCTTTCACAAAGCTGATAACTGATTGCAGCGCCGCTCCACAGGAAGCATGGAAGCTATACTTATGGAAGTTACTATTAATTCGGAGAGTAAATGTCTCGAATTATAAATTGCCTTACAAATTTCTACATGTTTTCTTAAGTGGTGAATGTAGTGCAGTAAAGAACAGTTTGAGGGACGGTCCACAAACGCGATGCTTAGAAGGTCTTTCCCCGCACGATATTTGATTGAGAGCATACTCCGAAACTCTCCACTATTCCACATGATTTCGAATTAAAGGAATTAAGTTTTTCTATCTGTGAGAAAGAGTACACGATTAATGGTTGATTTTTGTATTTTCATCATTTTACATCGTAATACAACTTTTTATTGCATATAATTTCCGCGTGCTTTTGTTTTTGATGAAAATGGTTCCTGGTTTTACTCTTTCTGTTTGCAGTAACTCTAAATAATCAATTCGCTTTTTGAGAATGCTACTCTTTTTTTTATGCTGCCTAATATGAATTTTCGATAAATAAAAAAAAATCTGAAGACTGTAATGAAGAGTTGACATGAAATCTACTGTTCACAGATGAAATAGTTTAATGTTGTTGAAAAAAATAATCGAAACAAAAAATCTTAAATATATTTGAAAATATTTAGTCTGTTAAAATATGCGTGGTACAAAAAAAACTGGACTCTTGATGGGACAAAAAAAAACTTTCAAAATAATATGCATTTAAGGGTTAAGTTATTTATAGATAGGCTTGCCAGACGTCCCGGTTTGACCGGGACAGTCCCGGTTTTCAGACAATATCCCGGTGTCCCGGCCGGTTTACTTCACGTCCCGGTAAAAATTAAATTTGATTATAGATGACCAAAAAAGTCTAAAAGTAATTAACTGTGAAGGATTATTTAGGATAATTACTTTATCATTTATTTCACTGTACTGTATGAAAAGTGAAAACTACAGAAGAGTGATGGTCTGCTAATAAATGATATTGTCATCGTATCGTCTTGTCTCGCCAACCGTGACCATGCCTTCTGCTTACCTGGGACATCAGCACCAGTTGAGAGAGTATTTTCTTTGATGAACAACGCATGAACTGATGATAGGGGTTTGAGGAGGGAATCTACAGTTAAAGGCTTGGTGACATGTAAAATTAATATCGGAATAGCTTGTGAAAATTTTTTACAACACGATTAAAAAACAAAAAAGACTTTCTGAAAAAAGTCCCAGCCAATGAAAAGTACATGTAAATATTGTTCAAATTTTTATTCCTTATACAAAGTGTTTCTTCTTACTTAAGTAACTTATAAATATTAACATGTAAGAAATAAAATGTTTAAATTTTATGCTTGCGTCATTTATTATTACCCCTGGTTTAGGTTCCTAATCAGTAACCATTTATTCATATCATTGAGAATAAACTACCCTCTAAAACACTCTAAAAATCCGCCAAGGGTGTGTACCCTTGAATACCCGCGACGCTGAGGGGCATTCCGGTGTCCCGGTTGAACATTTCAGAAATCTGGCAAGCCTATTTATAGAAGGTATATTAGTAACTTATATATAGAATTTGCTTCACAAAAGTTTGAATCAATTTTACTTCTCAAACAGAAGCGAGATATTATTAATCTTTCTGCCACTCAAGGTTTAAAATGGCAAAGCGAAACCAATAAATTAAAATGTTTACCAATTAATTTTTTTTGTCTGAACCAACGATGGATCAATAAAGTTTTTATTGTTTCTGGAATTTTGTGTGAAATTAAACTAATTAAAAAGCTATGTTTAGTCTCTCTTGCGGCGCCATTCTGCATGTATAGTGAAGGAAAGAAAAACACTTCAGTTATAGATAAGAGCTGGTGACAACTGGACCTGAAAGGGGAAGCTCCTCTATTAAGGTGGTCGTCTAAAGCTTATAAATCACCAAAATCATATCAGTACCGCTAATATGTATTGTTGAAGTCTAAAATTTTGTCAAAATGGTCCGACATATCACTATAAGTAATGTGTGAAACTCCAAAATTCTCAAAATGCTCTTAATATTTTTAAAAAATCAAAAAACCCAAAATATTCATTTAATATCGTTAATTTCTTTTAGTACGTAACGGTGAAGATAGATGGCGCCCAAAGTGCTGGTCAGATATGCTCTTGGACTCTTTCATAGTAATAAAAGCTAATTTTGTTCATTTTTGAAGAAAATAAATATGCATGAAGAGTTTTAATAATAGTTTCTCAACGGTTAAAGATTCTTTTTAATGAAAAAACGTCTAATTTTTTTGAAAACCGATATTTTGTCCTGTGTGTATAGTAATTCGGCAACCCTATGCGGAAAACCTTTGAATACAACGATTGGGTCTCTTTAGAACGTGAAGAGTCCCTCCCTCCCTGCTGCCGCGTAATTGCATTCTTCTTCCCAAGGTCGAAAGTAAGCTAAACGGTTCCCCTACGGGTGGAAGTTTTATTGCAGTTTTTTTTTTTCTGCTGTAGAGAAGGGGATTCTTTCGTTTCTGATGCTGCACTGCGATTAACCAGATTTCTTTTGTAGCGCTCTTATTATATACAGTGGCGGAATGGCGAGGTTGCCAGCTTGCCCGATGGCAAGTGGGCCCCGTTAAACAGAAGACAATTTGGGCCCCCAGGAAATATGGGAGAGAAAAAAGAACTCTTTCTCTAAAGCAAATAAATAAAATAGCCCTGTACCCAAGGTCCGCGTTTCTTATATAATATTTAACTTACGGAATTTAAAATCAAATAAGTTTAAACATAGTTTCGTTATTTTAAACATAGAAAATTAAAGGGTATTAAAAGGGATTTATTTTAAAAACGCGGAAAAATGAAATATATAATAAAAAATAAATTAAATATATAATTATTAAATATTATAGATTTAAATTATTATAATTAAATATAAAAAATTAAATACATATAATTTATTAATGTAATTAATGTTACGATTATAGATATGTGTGGGCCCTCACTGACACCTGGCAACCACTATTTTCAGACCCAGTCCGCCACTGATTATATACGTTAGTTAACTCCATCTATCTCGCTGTCTATACTCTTGTAATTATCATCAATAATAAATTTATTGATTTAAACAAGATGTAAAGATTTAATTAAATATAATGTATAGAAGATTATTTTTGATAGTTATTCTAGCATTTGTGGCTACTTATATAAATTATTTTCTTGATTGAAACTAATAATCACATCCCTTTTTCAAAGTTGCGATACAATAATGAAAGAAAAAAACGTGCTATTTATTGAAAGTGTCAAACGATAACTTTACCCTTGGGTACTAAACTCAAAAGAAAAAGAAAGTAAATATTTGTCATCGAAATAAGAATTGTGCTTACAAATAAACACAGCGACAGAAACACAAAATTCTTCTCCATGCAAATAAACATTTGATAGAACTTAAAGAACAGTTACAATCATACTAAAATTATCAAACACAATTTTTTAAATTCTCCATATTTTTAAATACAGTAAACATTTCTAGAATATTTTTTTCATTTGCTAGAAAATAAAAATATTTACATTTCATTTTTAATATGGGTCATTTCGTGCTGTGTTTAAAAATTTAACATACATCAATTATGCGAATATTTAATTTTTACTTATTTTTGTGGACTCGAATGAATCTACCAAAACTGTAGGAGAATAAGTATACTCTCCCTATATTTATGTATTTATAAAGAAAAGCGGAAACCTATGACATATTTATGAAAAGCATCATAATCGAGCTTATTTTAATTCTATATTTACTTGTTTAATATCATTATTTTCAGAATTTATCTAATTTCAGCGCAATACTTTTAGAATCTCAAAATTTGATTACATTTTAAAATTTTGAGCCAAAAAGTAGCGAAATATTATTTACACTTTTTGTTGCTGCATGTAAACTTGGCATCAATGAATCGATGGAATTCGTTTAGATAATATTTTCTGAAGTTGTCACCATAAATAATCGAAATTACAAGATAAACGATTATCAGTGTAATAATACTGGAGTTTCTAATTTACTCTGTGTTATGCTGTTGTTTCATATAAGATTGACGTCCAGTTTTTAAGCTACACGAGGGCGGGTTTTGGAACGGATTTCGTAATTTTAATCTTTCCATTTTAAATGTACCATTCTCCAAACTCCCACTCCACACTAACGTGAGGATATTATTTTCTGCTATAACTAGCAAGCATTGAC
Source organism: Araneus ventricosus (assembly GCA_013235015.1). Lineage (NCBI taxonomy): Eukaryota > Metazoa > Arthropoda > Arachnida > Araneae > Araneidae > Araneus > Araneus ventricosus. The sequence goes on from BGPR01027912.1 coordinate 17,285, forward strand.
TCTAGAAATAGTTGAAATTTCAAGATAAAGGAACGTCAATGCTAGATTTCCAATTTACTCGTTGTCTACTCTTTGTTACAGCGTTGTTTTATATTAGATTATCATCAAGGTTTTAAGCTATACGAAGGCAGTTTTGGAACATACCTCGTAATTTTGAATGTTGACCAATGACGAGAACAAATGAGTTGTCACGCCATTCTCCAAACTTCCACTCCACACCAACGAATAGTGGTCCAGTTTCGGTTTGTAGCGCGACATATATAGAAATTTTGAGGTAGGCAAATGGCTTTAATTTCTTGAGGGTTGGTAGAGAACCGCTTGGGACCCTGAAAGTCATAAATTGTTTTATATAAATACGCAGTCTATATATAAGGAGGGTTCACGGAGGTTAAGGTTGAGTTGGGGAGAATCTTTCGAACACTTGAGTCTCGTTTCTGTGAGACTTTGGATTTCATTCTGTAAAGTCTTAACCCCTTCAGACCTGGTATCCGTTATACCGGACACCAACTTTGAACAGCTCCTATTAATTCAATAATTGACGAAACTGCATGCTGTTTTTTTAATTTGATTCTCGATTTTCTTAGAAATATAATCGTTGCAAGAATCTTTCGTTTTGGCATGGAATCATTTTAGTTTTTTTAGTTTTTCCAAAAAAAAAATCGAGGAAATCATCGTCCTTTCCAAAATGAAGCTCGGTGGTGAATTTTGTTTTTCAAGTAATTTCTTGTTTTTAATCCTTTTTCACCATTTAAAAGACTTCTATAATATTTTATTACCCTTTGACAACCATTTTAAAGTGAAATTTGTGTGATTTTTCTTCTTTTTTTGGTTGAAATATTCGGTATTGTCCGAATGCCGAACATGGGATAACTTTTTTAATTTTTCATCTACAGGCTTGAAATTTCATTTATGCTTTAACCTTTGGAGTAGTACACAGTACATCAAAGGAAGAAAAAAAAATTCTAACTCCATTATTTCTAGAATCTCAAAATTTTATTACATTTTAAAGTTTTGAACCAACTTTTACATCCATAACTAAAAGTTACTGCATGCAAATTTCGAATCAATGAAAATCATTTAGATAATATCGCTTCTGAAGTTTCCACAAGAAATAATCGAAATTACAAGATAAAAGAACATCAATGTAATCAGGGCTGTCTTATCCAATGGGCTTATTGGGCTAGAGCCCAGAGGCGACAGTGATCCAAAGGCGCCAAATTTACTACACTGATTTTATTTAATATTTTAGTTCTGTACCAGAATTTAGTTTAGTTTAGTTATATTAACTTCCCTTTTTAAAGCAACATGATGGTTATTTTGGGATGGACCTGGTCATTTTGAACCGCGGTCAGATAACGAGGACAACACCTGAGCTGGCACCTCCCTCTCTAAACTTCTGCACCAAACCAACGGGATCTGAACTAGAAATTATTCGATTATAATTTTAAATATGAAAAAGTTCAAATTTATATTATATGCACTTTAAGGCGTTAATCAGAGAGAACAAGTGACTTTTTTCTCTCTCTCTTTTTGGTCTCAAATTATTAATTAAGCGCTTCAAACGAGAAAAGTAAATTATCCTTTGATCCCATTTAAGTTCTAAAATATTTCTCATTCTCAGCCCTAATAGCAATTGTTTTTTTAATAAAAATTTGGTCAAAATTTTAATTTCTAAACTATGTATCATACATGTTTCATTTTGAATCATCAGTAACTTTTTTGAAAAATACTCATTTTCAGGATATTTATAAATTTGTTTTGGAACTGCCATTCAAAAGGAGTTTTTATAACCAAAAACCCAATTTTTAAGTATTTATAAATTTTATTTTGAATCACTATTAACAAATACTTATCTTTGCAAAATATCCAGTTTTGGGGTATTTATAAATTTTATGTTTTTCATTTTGAATCACCATTCACAGGCTTTTGTTAGAAAATACCCAGTTTTTAGGCATTGACACAAAACATATTCACCTATGCACTGGGTATTTTCTCACTCCACATCACTAAGTAAAATATAGATTCACACGATGCCTTTTAAAAATTAATATGCAAGAATAAAAGTTTTAACGATTCATTCAAGTTTAGAAAAGCAAAAATTTAAGATTTAGATGAAATTAAAAATAGGTACATTTCAGGACCTCAATGACACTATCAGAAAAAGTATGTATTGCTAATTGTAATGCATGGCATGCATAAACCTGAAATAATTGATGTATATAAACAGTGTTTGCTTTGAATATCTGTAATAAGCAAAAGTCATTATTACACAGAAAACAATGAGGTCAATTTTTAATCTATACTTATAAAAGGCAATGTTTGTGTTTTTAATAAATTGCATCGTGTATAAGCGAAATGCGTGCAATCGAAGCTTATTTAAAAGAGCCTGAAGACTTTTTTTATTTTGCGCCACAGTATGGCGAAGAAAACCAAATATGCAATTTGAACACCTTTTTATGAACCGATTGAAACAAAAATTGGTAACGGATCTGTAACTAATGTTAGCTGACCTCACACCGATTTTTGTTTATCTAAGTCATAGCGTTTAGGAGTTATTGTGTTAAAAAGTATGCTATTATACAGACCAACAGACAGTCAACCCTGTGACTGATTTGATCCAAAATTTGCTACGGACCTACATTTCTGTTGATAAAACTGTATACCAAATTTCATCCATCTAGCTATTTTAGTTTTAGACTTATCGTATTCACATGAACACGGACAGACAGACTTCCCGCGGACGGATTTGTACAAAATTTGAATAGAAACCTACAAATTGTGTGTAAAGATCAAATACGAAATTTCATCCCTCTCGGTCTAACCGTTTTTGAGTTATCGTGTTCACAGACAGACATGATACCAAAATTGTGTTTTTCGGACTCGGGGAGGTCTAAAACGTGGAGATTCGTCAACATCTCGAGTTCGAATTTTTTGACGATTGCAAGACTTTCTCCTTATACATTTCGTAAACGAAACAGTAAAAAAGTTGGCTTGCAAGTAAGGAATGGAATAAGGATATTAATTTTAATTTTTTATAAATGCTTTTACTGAAAATTGTAGCAGTAAAACAGTTCTTAATT
>BGPR01027913.1:0-20362 GCA_013235015.1 Araneus ventricosus
CTCGTGCTGGATTTCAGTTGCTGTTACTTATTTGGTCAAATGCATTGCGACTATGTGTTAGCGACGTTCAGCAATTTTATACAAGCTAATTATGATTGAAACATTGGGGTCTGAAGGAGATTGCTAAGAGTATAGCGGCCCAAACGTTTTTCTGATATTCTCAGATGGAATGGTTAGTTCAAATATTACATGTTTTGGTATTTTTTGTTCCCCCCCTTGTCAATAAAAATAATAGATAAACCCATTACGTAATAGCCCCATTCTTTTTTTTTTTAAAACGTATAACGGTAATAATCTAAAATTTTAAAAATTTTAGGACTTAATTCAAATAAAAAACTCTAACTCGCGGCTTAAAATGGAAAAAAAATGTAAGTTTAATTTACTTACAATTTCAAGTTTAAGCTTACAAAAATCAAGTTTAATTTTCTTTTGCCAAATTTAACTTTTTTTTCAAATTTAATTTTTTTAAATTAAATTATTTGTGCAAGTTACAAGAGATTTTCGGAAATAAAGTGATTTTAATGTCTTACGTAAGCATCACTCATACTCCCCCTCCCCCCTTGTCAGCAAAAATAAGCAAATCGCAACCCCCCTCCATTCTGGCGACTCCCTCGACCATTTTGGCGACTTGGCGACAAATAGATTATTCCCGAAAATGCAACCCTTTTCTCGATATTTCTATTAGGGGCCGAGATCTAGGTTTTTCCTGAAAATTCTATGTGACGTCACGGCCTATCGGGGAGAGTATATAAGACCGCGTTTGGATCACGGCAGCGTCTTTGATCGACTGGTTACTTCGCTTTGAAGAGTGAACGTCTTCGGAGTTCTATCCGCTGTGTGAACTAATCAGCTGGCGAGCTGAGCTGTTATTGTCGTGACTAGTTATTTGCTGACTGTTTGTGCTGTTAGATAACAAAGTGCTGAACTCTCATTACCTGTGAATTGTTGTCTATTTACATTGGTAATCTGTGCAAGATCTGTTGTTTCCTGTACCTGTGCTACGTGTTTTCCTGCATATTTGTAAATAAACCTTCATTCTCCATTATCCTGCGTGTTGGACTGTTTACACAATACACCCACGGTAAGATTTTGTGCAACAATATTAATGGTATATATGACGTTCATACGATTCTTTGTAATTCAAATTGTTAGCAGTGTGTTGAAAGGGGAATTTATACAAGAGAAAAAAATACTTATTTAATATTTCTTTTAGCTGTTAATCTACAAACGAAAATCTAAAAATACAGTCTCGTTGGGAAAGAAAATACAGCAAAGATGATAAAATTTCCAAATAAAAGTATGGATAAAATATTGGAAATTCATTTCTTAGATACAATAATACACGTATTCGCATTTACGTCCATGTACACTTCAAATCAAACTTTGTTAAAACTGTTTTGCTGTAAATTTCATGAAAATAACCCATATAAGTATTCAATAAATAGGTAAAAGTGTTTAATAAAAAATATTTTCAACTAATGATTTATAATTAGATAATTTCCTGAACTTCTTAGTTTTTTTCTAGAAATTCGCAAAAAAAATTTAAAAAATCATGCTTCTTCTAGTAAATTGTTCAAGTACCAAAAGTCACTCAAAAAATTCCACAAAAGTTAAATTTAATCAAAGTTTGGCTTTTCGAAATAAATTCATTTTTTAAAAAAATTGAACTCATTTCATAAAAAAATGTCAGAAACTTCTTATTGAAACTCATCTGTTATTTGGTCACTAGAAAATCACCGTCATGGTATGACGGGTGCAAATTGCCTCTTCATTCGAGAGATTTCCAGGTCAAATTTGACGTGTTTAAATATATATATGCGAGAGAAATGTGTAACATTGATTGAAAACATATAAAATAAACATATGTTTTATGACAGAAAATATTTTTTTTATTTACATATTATTTGCATATTTCTTTATTCAAAAAACCTCTTGGTAATCAACATTCCGTGTGAAGTATTTTCCATTGTTTAACAATTTTATTATAATTCAATAACCATGAAATTCTCAGCTTGTCAATCGTAAGTTAAAATTTCAAAGGAATTCTTTTTCGAAATTCTAACCAAAACAAAGCACTTCTCTGCTTGTCAAACGTTGCCAAAAAATATTATCAAATTATATCATCGCGATTGCAATAAATAAGGTGGCGTTCAAACCATATCACGCGCATGATATACCACCGACGTGATTTACTACTTTCTATTGAAAAACGAAAATTAATTTGAAATATATGATTAATATAATTTAAAATTTCTCGGGAAATATTGTTCATAGCGAGATACATTTTATATGAATGGATAGCAAATTTTATTTCACTATTTTAGAGCTATTAAATGTGAAATTAGAACGACAATTACTCTTTTAAATTTAAAATTATTGAAATTTAGGTTATCTAACAATGAAATAATGCCGTTTAACGTCTCGCAGTGCTATGGCGGGAGTTTTATGGTTGGTGACGTCTGAGAGTTACCGAGAGACAGATCTGGGCTTTTATATTAGTAATTATCTTGCTTATAAGCATTAAAAACAACTTTAACACATTTTTACATTTTTATACAATATATTGTAACTTATTACATTTTAAGAATTAACCTAAAATAGAGGGAACTTAAAAACATTTAAATGCTATATAAAAAAGGACTTTCTTTTGATTTACCATTCTGCCACATTTCAAGATGCCAACCATTTGATACTAAATAATAAAAGGAAGCAGAGCCTTTAATTGTTTTTAAGAGGTATTGTTGAAAATTGTTGCAACAAAAAAAATAAAGCAATCTTTCCTTTGCTTAGTTAGTTCAGAAAACTAACTTAGCTAAAAAAGGCTCTCTTGGGTATGAAAAATTTATCAGCAAGATTCTTAAATGTGCCCATTCTCATATGTAGTGTCATCCCATTAATTACAAAATTGGTAGGATTAAAGCAATTCATATTCACGCTTGTTGTGCATAGAAATGAATTAATATTATCTTTGTTTAAAAGCGAAATTAAGAGCAAAAGTCAGATGGTAATCTTTGTGAGCAAGTTTTACAACTAATGCATCTTTTCTCTTCGTAAAATGCGTCCAATTCCAATAATGATAACAATAATTTCAAAAAGCCATTACACTCGGGAACAAAATGTTTTTTGCAATTGTGACAAGCATTTGTTCTTGCATAACCCAGCAGTATGCTGGTTACAAATTCGAAGCCATTTTTTAGTTTTTTTCTGAACTTCTAATTTTATAAATAACATATAAGTTTAGAAAAAAATATAAAATTATACATAAGGTACACCAGTGAAATAGACGTTAATGCTAGCAGTCAGTGCCGGCAATTCGGGGTGAGGCGAGGGGGGCAAATAAATTAAAATAAAATAAAATTGAATTTTATTTTATTTTAGTGGCCCAAAACTAGAAATTATAAAAAAGAAGGAATGTCCGAGGAAGTTAAATAAGTAATCACTGGTGCTTAATTCTTAATTAACCCTCTGACATTCACAAGAATTTGAAGCCGCATGTCTTTAAATTCGTAAAAATGAGGAGAACCGTCGAAATTGTCATCAATGTTACCTGCCTACCCCCTCGTTAAGACGACTCCGTGCCTTTAATGGCCACTTGTCAAAAGGGTCAAAAGAACATCATTGTTCAATCAGTGTGATTGATCACTGAAATATCTGTTAGAGGGAAAATAGAACTGATTTTGAAATTATATAGGCTTTTTCCATCTGCCTAAGTAGGCATCACTGGAAATGTATACATTTACATTTGTTTTGAAAACATTGTCATCAAAATACGGTCTATAGTGAGCGTCTTCTTTCATTCTGAAATTCTGAAGGCTCGTGATGAATCATAAATTAAAAGACAAATGATACTGTGCCCCTTTGGCTAATGACCTGCGAGGGGGACGCTTGTGATGAAAACACCTGTGGTAGTTGGTCACCTACGTTGATATTAATGTGTTTTTTCATGGGAACAAGAATTATTCATCGTGCCCTCGAAATGTTCTTTACTAGACTCTGGTCAGCTCAGTGTTCAACATAACGTGTAGAGTACGCATCTCTCTGGTTCATGATTTCGACAAGTGCAACGCCGTGTTATTTCGTTAAAGACTAAGATGGGTGACTGTGTTTAATCAGAAATATTCTGTTCAAATCTGATAGTTATTTTATAACTGTATTAGGATAATTACAGGAATATTTCACTGGGCGGAATAAAAAGGACGGTCGGCTTTTACTGTACTGTCCAGAGCCGGATTTAGACATTTCTGCGCCGCAGGCGAAAGCATATTCTGCTCTCCCTCGAATTTTGTGGGGTCCACAAAATTCGAAACAAATGTGTCGTTCAATATATTCAATGCAATGAATATAAATTTCAAAAACATCATTTTATATGCCCTTTTCAAATAAATGCTGAAAATTTGTAAATTTTTGGTGATTATTTCTTCCGTGCATGCTCCCCCTGACAGCTTCGCCCTAGACCTGGCCTATTGACCCTAGGCCAGATTGACCCTATGGAAAATCAGGCCCTGATACTCTGTCGATTAACTGAGTGGTGTTTTCGTAAGCATTGTCGTTTATCATTAACAGTCTCAGTGACCGCGACCCCGCTTTTTACGGAAAAATTAATTTTTTTTTTCATTTTAGATGCCTAAAATTAGGAATTATATGAAAAAAATTTAAGTTAAAATTTAGCTAATTTTTAATTTATATTCAAAATTTAATAAATTTAAATAATTGCTAATAATTAGAATTCAGCTAAAATGAAAATTTGTTAATTTTGTAACAAAATTTTTAACTTTTGGGGAACGGGGTACTTTTGGGTGTCTAAAAATTTTTGCCCCCCCCCGAGTTTAGTAGTTCGGTATCAAATGCTTGTGTCCAGTGGTTCTCTCTGGTCTTCCATCGTCTTGAAATCTCGATGAAAGCACTCTCTCTGTTCATCACCAAGAGCCCCAAGACTGAGAAACTGATCAAGGTGACTAAACCCTCCACGCAATTTCGATCTTATCTCTCCAAAACCCGTCGTCAATGCGACATTCCGATGAGAATCGATGTAGTGCGGTCGAAAAGTTTGAATCTTCATCTTCGTTCGTTATCCACTTGGGGAGTTGGGACATAAAACTGAAATGCGACCGGGGGAGGGGGGCGAGGCTCTCTCACAAAAGCGAAAACCACAAAATGTAGACCCGTGAGGGAGGGAGCAAACATAATAGTAGAGATGGCGGTTTTTCCAAAAAAAAACCTGTTTTCGGTTAAACCGGTTTTTTCACTTCCGGTTTAATCTAGCGGGTTAAACCGATCAAAATAACCGTCTTTAAAAAAAAAAATCGGTTTTCGGGATTTTTTTTTAAAAAAGGAATGTTTTAGGACAGAAATTTTATTAATAATAATATACAATAAGTAAGTATTAATACAATAATTAATCAACGTAATAAGTAATGATTATAAATAAGTAATTAATACAATATGTAATAATAAATGAGTAAGTAAGTATTATAGACAAAAAATTTTTATTAACATTGTTTTCGCAAGAAATTACTTCATTGGCCAATACTTATCATCTAATCTGCTCTTAAAGACTCTTTCAGCAATGAGTTTATCCGTGAGTCGACACCTTTCATCGGAGCCAACATCATTCAACGCAGATACTAATCTTTCGAAAGCCACAGAACTTCCGACTAAAGATAAATATTTTTTGGCTACGAAAAACAGACGCCGTTTGCAGACAAAAAATTTTATTAGTATTGTTTTTTCAGGAAATCAAGCCATCAGCCAATATTTATCTGTTCATAAAGACTCTTTCTGTATCCGCTAACCAACAGACGCCTCGAGGAAGCGGTTGTCGGTGATCGGCCTAAGATGATGAAGTTCAAAGCTTTATAACTTGATAAATTTTTGTCTAGTCGAACCTAAAATCGAGCCTATCTTCCGACCGGGTTTTGTTTCCCTGTTTCTGAATTTTAAAAAAATAACCGGTTATTCGGTTATTTAAAAAAAAATAACCGAAAAAACCGGCTAACCGAAACAAAAAATCCGGTTTTTTTCCGGTTAACCGGTCTGTTAAAACCGGTTCGGTTTTCCCATCCCTATACAGTAGTCCTAGGGGATTGGAGTGACGGGTTGTGCAGTTTACATGGAGCCTCCGTGAATGACCCACCTAAATGGATGGGCTGAAAATTGGAATGACGTGGTGGAGTGCTACCAACGTCATTTGCATGATGGAGTCTCATCGTGAAGGTCCAGCTTTAGATTCACGTTGCACCAGAGCTCACAAAAAACCAATGGCATTCTAGTAAACAGAATCTCATAGTTATCTACTTTTCTATTACCACGAAAATTTTGTATAACAATATTCAGTAGTCTATAGCCAGGGATTTTTGACCATGTAACAACATATAATATCAAATTGCATAAAAACTAGAGCTTGTAGAGATAAATGGATTTCAGATTTGAAATCAGTGATAAGAAAATATATTAAGTCACTTGAAAAATGTCATACCATAGAAAATGGGGAAAAATTTGTTCCTCAGTGTTATTCACCTTATTTCACTAAAAAGAATTATTTGGAAATTTTTTTTAAATCTAGTTTTTGAGACAGTTTTTATACTCCAGGTCCTTTGCTACTTTTTGATAAAAGATAATATTTCAGTTTAAATTTCAAACGAAGTATAACAGAACTTCTAAACATGCTAAAAGTTTGGGTAGAACAATAAAAATTAGAAAGAAAAAAATCACTTTTCAAAAAGTTAAAGAATTCTTTTACCAAACGATTAACTACGATTAAATAACACATTAACAGTTATCTGATATTTAATAAAAAGATAAAAATTTCAAAAATAACAGTTCCGAGGAATTTACCATATTTTTCAACTTTTTTTATGAAACATAAATTTTTAAAAGGGGTTGATGAGTAGAAATGAAAAATTAAAATAGAATATTATATATGCTAAAAATATTGTTCTTTGGATCATGTGATTTCTATAAAAAAAATCTTAATATAAATAAAAGTCGTTGTGGGTATGTATGTGGCTATGTTCCACATCTCCTCCTAAACCAATGGACGGATTTCAACCAAATTTTGTACACTTATTATTTAAGACAAGGGGAAGACACTTATGAACTTATCTAAGTCCAAAAGTTAATTAAACAGGCAGTTAATTAGAAATTAACCGAAACCGTTTTTCCGCCGTAACTTCGGAGCAAATAGATTTGGCGATTGCTTAATTCGGAAGGTTACCGGAAAACGGTCTATGAATCCAAAATAAACAAACCAGGATCGTCCATTGACGTATATGATATGGTTGTCAGAGTTTTTATAATAGGAAGGTATATTTTGTCTTATGTATTCTTTTAAACAGTAGAAGCAGATGACATATAGCATGGTGGATGATATATTCCAAAGAGCAGATGATACCATTGAGTACAATGATGTAATTTACAGTAACGGAGAACTAAATTAGTCGTCCAATTATGTATTATTAACCGTCAGAACTTTTGATTTCCCCTTTCTACATATAACGAAACATTTACATTCGTGAATTTAAAAAAAGTAGCAATTCAAATTCTTCGCGCACGAAGTCGCGGGTAACAGCTAGTAGTATATAAAAAGAATGGAATAAATTTATGCTCACAGAGAAGCACATCAAGGATGCCGCGCATATTCAGTTTTGTAATCTACAGTTCATGTTGTGGGAGAAAAGAGGACGTGACGTCATAACGCATACAACGACAACGTCATACGACAACTTATATTGAGATGTAGATGATCTGGCCATTTACCCTTATAGGGAGAGTATGATGTCACTTGAATTGGCTCCATTTTTTCAAACAATTAATTTCGAAAAACATATTTTCAAAAACTTCATTACACCAGAAATGAGCTTTTCACTGTAGAATGACAAGAGAACGAACCTTTTAATTTTAAAGGAGTTATGTAAGTCTAAGTGAGTGAGCACCGATTTTACAACAACGATTAATTCTGAGTTTGAACGTTTTTGTTACCTATAATTTTCCATTGTTTACTTCTGTAAAGTTTCACAATGTTCAGTAGACGTTACCCTTTAAACTTGCATATAAGCCTTTTTGAAACCAATCGCTTGCACAAGTATGAAAATTAATTTTTAAGTATGTAGTCACAGGTACCAGGTTCCTTATCTTATCGAGGTAAGTGTGCACCAGCCCCCCTCTAAAACTTAGAAATAGTGAAGAGAAAAATTACTTTAGTAACTGGGATGATCTTTTATTATTCATCAATATTTATAAGCTAGTTTAACGGTTAAAAACTTTAAAAAAATATTTATTTTTACTGCAGTTGTATGTGAGAGGAACATTATTCTCTAACTCAGCAGTTCTCGACAGCGGCTCAGATACATTAACTTATAATAAGGAGTTATAATATATATTAACTTATAATATATAGTTAACTTATAATAAGGAGTGATAAGGAAGTTTATTAACCTTATAAAATCCTTTTTAAATTTATTCTGTGTGTGTGTGTGTGTGTGTGTGAAACAGCAGGAAATATAATAGCTTTTAATTAAGCGTATGGTAAACTCTGTATATATTAAAAACCCAAAAGTTAACAAATCACATGATTTCCAAAAAACGCTAGCAAGTGCAAGTTGTTACGAATTTTTGTTAAACTTTCTTGAAATAATTAAACTTATCAGCAAACTCTTTAAGAGAATATTGCAAAATAAATTGAACAGCAAAAAATTTAAAATAACTTATTTTAGCTTGAAAAGATTAAAAGTTCAGTACTCAAAAAGATTGTGCTATAACAAAAAAAATAATACTTAATGTTCAAAGATTGGACACTACAATACAAATCTAACTTATCCTAAACAAGTTAAACATGGACGCTATTTAGAAAATATAATTAACTGCCCAAAAGATGTAATTTAACAACCTTCAGAACAAAAGTAAATCAGGAATCGTGTACATCCTACGCTTATCACAGTCACATTTTTAAAAAATACAAAGGAAATTCCCAAAGGCACCGTGTACCAATTATCCCGCTTTAACTCATATACTATTATATTATTTGTTCTGAACTAAAACTGCTAGAAATCTTGAATACTCCTTAATAATATTGAAATGACTACGCATTTTTATTTTAAATACGACTTTAATAAATTTAGAAATAAATTTCTGAATTGAAATGTTTGCTTCATTTAGCTAGTAAAATTTGCAAATACTTGGATATTACTCGTAGTTGACCACACATATGCATCAGAAAATAAAATAACCATCTATACACTTATTAATTAGTTTGTTTATAAATATTTTTCATATTTTTATGTGAAATAATGTTAACGAAAAATATTTAAAAGAACAGCTAAAAGTATAATGAAAAAGCTGCTACGAACGACAAATAATTCATGTAAGAACATTTTAGAACAATATCAGAACATTTGCTAAATATAATGTACTTTTAATTAAAAAATAAAACTTAAAATTCTTATAATGCAAAAAAAACAGTATTAAATTAAAGTAAGTATACATCTTGAAAAGCATTTCGAATAATCAATTTTATTTATTCGCTATATATAATTTCCAAATTTTTCCTGGAATATTTTAGAATTATTTAAACAGCAAGATACCATTTTCAGACATCACATTGAAGTGTTTTATTTTCAAGTCCTGAGAAAGCAAAAGAATTTATTCTTTAAAATTTCAATATTTCATTCTACAATAAATATTGGGAAAATAATAGTCATCTTCATAAGCAACATTCTTCAAATTTTTATTCTATTAAATATATACATATCATTCCATAAAATAGATATTCTCTACTTCTTAAGCACATTTGAAAAAATATTTAAACATTATTGATATAATATAACGTTTACTGAAAAATTATAATGTTATTATAGTGTTTCTTATTATTTACTTTTCTTCTTTTTTTGTTAGAAATAGTGTTTAAATTCAACTTACGTTGTTAAAAAATTATGTGATGATTTCCTCTTGAAATACCGAAGCAAGGAAAAAGAATTGAAGAAATCCAACTGAATTCATTTGAAGAAATTTGAAAACTCGCATTTATCTTCCTCACATATCGAATGATGTCTTTCCTAATAAAAAAATATTCTTACGCTAATTTACTTCTAAGAAAGAACGATTTTATTAAAATCTTTGAGTCATTGCCACTCATTTAAGAAAATGTTCGCTTTTTTTCCCTGTAAGAGTAGAGAACATTTTCCTTAATCGTCAGATTGTGCAAATCAATTTTAAAACTGTTCTTGTGATTTCAAATATGTTAAAGTTTTTGATTAAAGGAAACAAAAACAAAAATTGCTCCGTCAAGAATTTTCTTAGTTTTATAACTTTTCCTTAACAACTATTGAATATTTGTGCATGTTAATACTTACGGGTCTATTCTGGTACCCCCGGTTGGGTTGGGAGTTGGGTTGGGTTCCGCACGTTAACAACGAAACCCAACCCAACCGGGGGTACCAGAATAGACCCCTTGATTTCAGGAAACTCATATGGACGAGTTTTCAGGTTTGTTTATTTGCATTAAAAATCCGAACTTCCGCTTTGAAGGTTCCATTGACTTATACTTCCATGGCATTATACCGGAATGACGTAGGTACGACATTTTAATGTAAATAAAATAAAAATACAGAAAACTCGTCCATAGTGTATATTGGAAGACATGATATTAATAAATATTAATAAATCAAGATAGATCTCTTTTAAAAATATTAAAATGTTTTTTATATTGGTTATTTACAAAATTTTGACAAACCATTTGCTTGCGATAAACGATAAAATGCAAAAAACAAAACGAACTTGCAAACGATAAAATACTCCGCGCAAAGTCGATTGCGTCATATGGAATTAAAATGAATATTAGTTGGCGGGATTGTTATAAAAAGTTCTAAAGCACGTTTTTTTCGTCAATACTTTAGATATTTATTTGTAACCTTTGTTAAAAACAAATCTTTTATTAAAAACAGCGCAGGTCTTTTAAACATACATTCGTTTTAAAAATCTTTCCCGTTAATGAAAAGCAAAACAAATACGAACAATTCTAACATATGGAAATATTTGTGTCGTTTAAATAATGTATTTCCATGGAAAATATTTATAAAAAGTTAAATAATTAAATTAATATTTGTTTTTATCGATATGGAAATAATAAAATTCAGACAAAAAAAAACCCTCGATACCTATTCATTATGGTTTTCAATTTTATAATCATTGGAGTCAATTAGCTTGACGCCATAGTTACATGACAAATATAATTCCGAAGCAATACATTGTCTTATAGTGCGTACTGTTCTATGTCTTTTTCTATAAGATGCACGATGGGTTCCAAAGTTATATTCGCGCAGTTCTGTACACGTGAGAATGAATTGACTCCATTGGGCGACTTCTGATTTATATACAGCAATGGCCAATAAAAATGCACTACATATATTTTTTTATTAATATGGCATTATAAATTTAAATTGGGAGAATAATACTGTTGAACAGAAGGTAAATCCCATCGTTTTTGCTATTGCATTATCCTTTAAGTGACTGCATCAGCCTCGTGTATAAAATATGACAAAATATGGACGAGTTTTCTGCTTTATTTATTTACATTTAAGTGCACGGGCTACGTAATTCCGGTGTAATGCTAAGTCAATGGAATCTTCAAAGCGGAAGTCCAAAAGCCCAGCAGATAAAGTCGGGGTTTTTAATGTAAGTAAACAAACCAGAAAACTCCTCCATACGGTGGTTCATTGGTCAGCTATACTTATAAAAGGCAATGTTTGCGTGTGTGTGTGTGCGATGTCCAGACGAATCTATCGCACTTACAGCCATGAAATTTGGCACACAGGTAGACGTAATGGTGACTCAATGCACCTCGAAGCCAAAATTTTAAAATTTAATCTAGACAATTTTTTATTTAATGTTTTATGTTGTTTTAGGTCATTTTTGGCACGTTTACGGCTGTAGTATCTTTTCTAATGATCCTTGCAAAACAATCAATGCATCATCGTATAGAACAAACAATTTTCGTTCTAATGAAGTTTGTTTTGAATTTCCAACATAATTTATTGAATTTTGAGATATTTTTAAATAATAGTCACTTTTATGGTAATTTTTGATAAGGATTTCTTGAAATTCTCGCATCTGACGTTCTAACAACTCTATAATTTTCATTTTTTTTTCAGCTTATAACTGGAACGTTTCTGTTGGATTTAAAACAAGAATGGTTGAAATATCTTATTCCGTTTTTTTAAATTAATTTTTCCCTGATCAGTTCAAACAGTTTTTTTGCTAGCGAGATTTGACAGCACGAGTTTCTTTGGACGATCCCAGAATGCATTGTTGCTTCCTCGCAGGAGGTAGCGTAATATGCTTTCATTCCCAGCCTGCATTTCTACAATCCGATTCCTTCCGGTGACGTCATTACATTCGCGTCATTGGCGAGAGGAAAATTAAGCGGGAAAATCAATAATGTGTATCTTTTGTTTTGATTTTGTTTTCAAAACTTTTCCGTGTCATTGTGGGCATTTTTTCCCCATTTTGTCGAAGTCCTGATTCCACGGACAACGCCGTGCGCGTATTGCTAGTAGCTTATATACTCACATTACTTATTATTATTATCATTGACAAAATATACTCTTCATTCATCACTACTGTAATTTTTAGGTGCTCCATTATGGTTGTACCATTTTTACTTTCTCGTATACAAAGAGAAAGTATTGTAATCGTCAAAAAATTCGAACTCGAGATTTTGACGAATCTCCACGTTTTAGACCTCCTTGAGTCCGAAAAACACAATTTTGGAATTATGTCTGTGTGTCTGTGAACACGATAACTCAAAAACTATTAGAGCTATGGAAATGAAATTTGGCATGTGATCTTTACACATAATTTGTAGGTTTCAATCAAATTTTGGACAAAATCCGTCCACGGGAAGTCTGTATGTCCGCTGTCATGTGAACACTATAACTCAAAAACTTGAATAGTGAGATGGATAAAATTTGGTACACAGTTTTACCGTCATGAATGTAGGTCCGTATAAAATTTTGGACCAAATACGTCAAAGGGTTGACTGTCTGTCGGTCTGTATAATCGCATACTTGTAAAAATTATATCTCATAAGCCCTTTGACTTAGATAAATAAAACTTGGTATCACGTATGCTAACATTAATTATAGATCTGTGCCCAAATTTCGTTCAAATCGGTTGAAAAACAGGTGTTCAAATTGCAAATTGCGACTGTGTGCTGGCGAGCGTTTCGCTTATTTTACTAAAGTTAGTATGGTTGGCTTTTGACCTTGGCAGTCTACGAAGAAAATTGTAGCGAGCCGCACTTCGGAAATTATGGCAACCCCTTTATCGAAAGTTCGTTCTGGCATTCTCCAGATGGAAGGTATGGTGAATCTTGCGTGATATCAGCAGTAAGATTTCGTAGTCAAAAACGTTAAATAAAGTTCTGGTTCCTCAGCGCGCGTAAAAATTGAGAACATAAGGAATTCTTTTTTGCAAAATATTAAGTTTCAGGAATTCATGAATTTGATATGTTTCATTGTAAACCACCATTCATAATTTTTTTCTCAATATAACCAGGCCTTGGGTAAATACTCCAAGAATATTTACCTACCCACTGGTTGTTTACCCACCCCACATTACTTTTCGTATGCGAGAAAGTTTCGGGGAGGCCACTCCCGTTGGTTATAAGTATGTGTGTAACCGTATATGTGCTTGTTTAGAGCGATTTTATATCATACATGATTAGAAAGATTTTGAAAAACGCTAACTAATTACTAAAAAGATAACCAAAGTTGTCATATTTGCCCTTTAACACGATAATTCCTACAGTCTGGATACTATATGTAAATTGAGTCGTTCGAAGTGTGGATGAAAAAATCATTAAAAGCACTCTAGAACACAAACCATTCTATTCCAAACTTGGCTCGTAGTTGATTCTTGGGTAGTAAGTGCTTACTAAAAAAAGATTTTCAAAATTTTTAGTAGATTTCTTATTAATTAAAATTTTAGAACTTTTCCCCGGTAACTTCGGAGCAAATAATCGCATAAAAACCATTTTTACACCACAATGAAATTCAAAAAATAAATTTTCAGTGATGTCAGTCTAATTTTCGTGAATATTTTTCTTTAATTTTAATAATTTTTTCAAAATTAGTTTTAAACAAAATTTTGTAACAATGCTTTTCCTTTATACAACCACACTCAACAAAATAGCAAGATTTGAATTATCAGCGTGAATATTTTAATAGATTTTATGAGACTAAGCAAAAATAAGTATTGTAGAGGGACGAGACCCATGTTTATATGGAATGCCGCTGTTGAAGAATTAATTCAATTTCAGGAACCATTTTTTATTAGATGGATAAGTTCCACGACACAGTACATTAAAAGGTACAAGACAGAGAACAACACAAGACAAGTACACAGAAGAAGAGAGAGAGAGGCATCATGGGAAAAACCCGGATGGCTCTAGTAGCGCCACCTACCATAAAAAGGAGAAGGCAGTGAATTGTAACCGCTACAGTATTACATTTTTCAGGTTAGTACTAGATGATGGTTTAACATATTTCAAACCACTGAAATTTTTTTAACATGATTATGTTTTTAGGCTGGCATTCATTCTTTAAAATATGTGATGTTAAAACCATTACGCATAGTATGGAACGAATGAGGTAATGAAGCCAGACAAAGCAAGACTGACGAATAGAGTCGAAAACTTCATCATACTACGATGTTTGGAAACTAGAGGTTTGAATCTCTTTCTTTTCTTTCAATGCACTTCGCACTACAAAATTTTATTTGGTCTTAAATTCCTTTTTGGTCTTTTGTGGATTCATTATCATCTCCAAATCACATAATTATTTTTTTAAATGAATTGTACTGTTTCTTATAATTGCAATAACTATACAGGGGCCGTTCAAATATTACGTAAGCACCCAAGGGGGGGGAGGGGGGGTTTGCGATTTGCTTATTTTGCTGACAAGGGGAGGGGGGAGATAGATGCTTACGTAAGACATAAAATCACTTTATTTCGAAAATCTCTGTAACTTGCACAAATAATTTAATTTAAAAAAATTAAATTTGAAAAAAAAGTTAAATTTAAGAAAAGAAAATTAAACTTGATTTTGTAAACAAACTTGAAATTGTAAGTAAATTAAACTTGCATTTTTTTGCCATTGTAAGCCGAGTTAGAGTTTTTTTTTGAATTAAGTCCTAAAATTTTTTAAAATCAGATTATTACTGTTATACGTTTTGTAAAAAAAAAAGGACGGGGGGGAGGTTGCAGTATGCTTACGTAATTATAAGAGGGGTTGCGATTTGCTTATTTTGCTGACAAGGGGTGGAATAAAAAATACAACAATCTTACGTAATATTTAAGACATTTGGGGTTTGCGATTTGCTTATTTTTGCTGACAAGGGGGAGGGGGGGTAAAAAAATACCAAAACATGCTTACGTAATATTTGAACGGCCCCACATATACTTTTATGATATCCACAGGGTCAGCATCAAACGGTTTGTCCAAGTAAATTACGAATACTGAAAGCTCTTGAATTTTCTCGACTATTTTGATGAATAGAAAGGGTTGGCGGTGTGATGTTGCTTCTAGAAAAGCACTTTTTGAATTTTTTTTACATGTGTACATTTACCTGTAAATAACAGTTAGAATTAACAAGATTTAACAAAGATATTAACAATAAATTAATTAGTCAAAAATTAGTTAAAACAATTTGTAATATATAGAATGGAGCATATGCAGCTATTTCTATATAATTTTTGTTGATGCAATTACTTGATGCTGTTGCGTTGTTGTGTATTGTTATCGTATTTTGTTTAAATCTTCTGTTTCTTTTTTATACTTTTCATTTTCTTACCTTTTAATTTATATTTCTATTATTTGCCTGTAAATAACACTTTGATTAACGATTAATGAAGTAAGTATAGAGGTAATAAATTTAACACAATTGTTTGTACTTTTTACCTATATGTATGCCTTTGATCAAAATAATTATCTAAGCTAGTTTTCATTACAACGTTGAGCACGGATGAGACATAAATTTCTTCATATAAAGTAGTTCGAAGCGGTTTATTAAATTTTGTTTTTTACATGTTATTTTACATATCACTTTTTAAGGCGACATATGTCCTTTAAACCTCCGAAGAATGGGGGAAAAACTGCTAAATTCGATACATTATATCTCTGAAACAAAACATTTCAAAAACTCACTTTTTTCCCTAGAAAAATATCTGTTCTTTCTGTAATTGTACACACATTTCCAAATCTTAATATTGGTATGTATTTACTTGAGAGAGTAATAAATATGGGTATAATTTTTGGAGAAAAAATGAGATAGTCACCTTGCGAGCATGATTACGGAAAAATATTGGTCTAAACACAATATTTTAAGTACCTAAGTAATCCAAACAGTCTGCTTGAGAAACTGAACATAAATTTAATAACATTTAAATTTAATTTCTATTTTATATACCAATTTAAAATCAAAAATAGTTAAAATAGTTAAATAGTTTAAAAATAGTTAAATAGTTAAATAGTTTAATAGTTTAAAAATAGTTAAAATTACAACTTTTATAGTTAAATAGTTTAAAAATAGTTAAAATAGTTAAATTATTTAAAAATTGTTAAATAAACTGTTTTTAAATAATAATTTAAAAATGGTTTTACTATTTTTAAATTATTATTTAATTATTATTAATATTATAATAATAATATTATTATTAATTATTCCCTTGAATAATGGGATATTCCCGGGCGGAGAGCAGTGAGATCACGTGAGGCCTTCGGATCCATATTTTTTCATATGCCCGGCTCCGTTTTTTTTCAACAAATATTGTCACTTACTTTCTCTAAGAAATGTAAATATTCTTTCAAATCTAGTCTTTTTATTACTAATTTTCATATGCCCGCCTCCGATTTATTTTTTTTTACATATATTGTCGCTAACGTACACGTTACGTTCCCCCCAAAACGTATTCTCTTTTCTTTGTTCTTCGGCTCTTCTCTTCTGGCTACGTTGTCCCATTACTGCCAATCGTCTATTTCTTTGTTCTTCTGTTTCCTCGGATCTTCTTTCCTGCCCACGTTGTGCCATGTCTGACAATCGGCTATTTCTTTGTTCTTCTGTTTCTTCAGCTCTTCTGTCCTGGCCACGTTGTACCATAGTTGACAATCGGCGGCTTCTTTCTTCTTCAGTTTCAACAACTCTCCTTTCACGTTTCCTAATTGCCTCCCGTCTACTGGCAACATCCCCTGTAATTCCTCTTTTTCTTTAAGGCATCGGAAAAAGCGAGAATTGAACAAAGCAAAAATAGTAACTTCCATATATCAGCTTAAAATAGAAGCTTCTACAAATATTTAAACTTGATCAAATCAATGAATAACGATTAAAATCACTAACATAACTAATATACATCTTTCGGCACATAACTTTACAGAAACAAAACACCTCTTTTAATTTCGTTAAAATGATTTTGTTGGACGTTATATCACGGGTTAAAAAAAAGAATTTATACACTTTCAACAATACATTTTTTTTTATTTCTGTCAGCGTCACTTTTTTATTGTTTTTGTAACAATGTTCTTTAAAGTAAACGACTTCAACAATAAATTCAATAATAAATATATTTTGAATTGCGCTGGAACAATGAAAAGTATTGTTATAAAGTATCCGAAACAATGAAAAGTATTGTTGTAAATTAGTTTTTAATTAATATCTTTTTCACTAATTAAAATTTCGGAATTTAAATGACCGAAATGGCTTCCCTGGATTATTCCCCATCTTTTGGGTACTTTCCGCGCGGTTCGTGAGAAGATAGCCGGACATACATACATACATACATACATACGTTTGTTTACCTTCGAATTTTAATAGAGTAGATTATTAATAACTATTATTACTATTAATATTATTATTAATAATAATATTATTATTATTATTAATTATTATTATTATTTAATTATTACTATTTTACTATTTTAAAATAATAATTTTAAAATAGTAAAAATAGTTAAATAGTTTAAAAATAGTTAAAATTACAACTTTTCTAACCCCCCCAAAAGTAGTTCAGTAGTTCTTGAGACATCATGTGCCCAATATAAAAAAAACACATTTTGAGATATAGCGCTTTAAAGATATGACCATATTCAACGTTTACGTTGAATAGCTGATGCATTTTCCTTCATAACTTTCATAATTTTGGGAATTTTTTAACGCGGGTTGTTTCAAATTTTTCAGAAAAAACAGGGAAATAATATATATATTTTTTTCATAAAATCGAAAATTTTCGAGATTTAACAGCCTATGCCCCTTAACAACCATAATCTATTATGTTTCGATTCGTTCAAGCGAAAACCACCCTATTTCTGACGAAAATTTAACGAAATGTTAATATTTTAATCAAGCAATCAAATGTTTACCTTTGTTTGCCTTATTTTTTTATAGGAATTTGGAATCATTGTGCCTTCTGCTTTGGAAGCCCTCAGTTGAATCGTTCGTTGTTTTCGATGGTCATGCGCAGTAGGGTAGATGCCCAAAGTTAGAAGCAGTTTCTCTCCGTCGAACCCAAGACCACCCTTTTGCCCAGTTAGATTAATGCATTTCTTTTTCCGTGAGGACTCAGTGCCCTCTCCTTTGTTTTTTCCCTTGCTCGTGGCAGGAATGCGTAAACACGTTGAACTAGACGTATGTCAAAATTTTCAGCCTTCCCTGCCCACAAAAAAGATTGTCGGCAAATAAGAAAGAAAGGAATAATCGTCTGCGTCTAGACTGGGTGGGGATGGACTTCAGAAAAAGTGCCGACCGGAGGTCATCTGGAGGCGGATGGGAGTCTCCCTGGACTCTAGACGTTGTTTCTCTCGGCCATCAAAGGTGCCGATACAGGAGCATATTAACAGAATATGTATCACGGAAAGAAAGGGGTTTCGCAGGCAAAGCGGACTGAGTCAGGGTGAGATCCTTTCACGCAAGGAAGGTTGAGAAGGGGCAAAAATTATAGTGGTCAAGATATTTGAACTCGAACGTTACCATTCAAATAACAGAAATTAATGCTACCTTAAATAACGATAGCTAGTTTTAACCATACTTACTGATAACATTTCTCCAACTGGTAAAAGAATGGTAGTTTATGTAATCCGACTGTGTTTCGAGGATGAATAGCTTTATATATATGATATTAATGTTATTTTTCATCCAGCATACTTTATATTATGAAATATCTAAATATAGTTTTAAATAAGGTATTTTTGCAATTGTGAGAAAAACGTCTAAAAGATTTGTCTTTATTTAAATACTTGATGATATACATTCTTCTAAATATTTTCGGTACTTTCGTAAGAATAATTTTTCAAAATACATATTTACACTTGTATATCATTACGAGTAGAGGAAGACGAAGAATTCAGGTATTATCAGTCATTTCAACTTTGAATTATTTGTAATATCATAAAAACGTATTTAAAGATTTCATGCACACATAGAAATCGCTATACAGCTGGTATGCACTACCATGTAATTCACCAGAGTAAACAAAAAAGCAGTTTTGAAAGTTTCAAATGCCACACAGGCATGTCGAAATATTTTTTTTCGATCAATTTCGATTGAAAACGACGATTTAAACGAAGCCGGATCAATCTGGAAGCCGATCCGACCTGGTTTAAAACCGTCGCTTTGTCTTACGAAACACAGACCCTTATGACCCACTTTGTGTCGCACAATCAGCTGAACTGTCTCAACTGTTTTTACTTCCCACGTGAACATTAAATGGAGTTACAGCGTTTTATTATCAAGAACTGTAAGATTACTGTTTTATAGTTGCATGAAATCTTAAATGCGTTTTTGAGAAAGAAGATATTTTTAGGTTCGACCAATCATAAATGATTTCTAAAAGAGTCATCAAGTATTGATAAGAAATTTTCTTGAATTGCTTTCTTGTAATATGCTTGATGTTTCCTCAAAATAAGTCAATTTTAAAATGCAATATATTTTTAAGTGTTAGAATATAAACGAAAAGCATTTTTTTAAGTGAAAAAATTACCAGTTTAGTAACTATGTTGCTTATCTCAAAACTGATTTAGTAACAAGAAATATTTAGAGATAACATAGATAACTGTCATCATAAAATACATTGAGGATTTATGGTACGATTAGAAGTATGATTTTTATATTATGAAGGTAAGTAAATATGTTAGATTTTATTCTTCAAATTCTCCTTGTTTTTTAAAAAATATTATTTTGAAAAAGCTCCATAATTTTACAATATTTTCACTAAATCAAAACATATGATAGTTGAAAAATAACATATAAAAATATATAAGTTATTATAATTTATTTTAATTTTTATAAATTATTAGAGCAATACGTAACTGAACGGCACATA
>BGPR01027914.1:0-18621 GCA_013235015.1 Araneus ventricosus
GATGTTTATTGCAGAAATGTAAATTTATTCAACACAGAAAAATTCAGATAATTACTAGACAAAGATCTGTATTTCGCAGATACTTCTTTAGTAGCACATAATTCAATCGTCATGACTTGAAAATAATTTGGTAATCTCGCATATTATTACTCAGTTTCATTGGCCGATAGTTGTAATTATCGACTTTATAAAGAAGAAAAGGAAAACTTGAGAAAGAGAAAAATTAAGGCTTAGCCTAATTCCAAACAAGGATATTAAATTATTTGCTTTCAGTGATGTGTAAATTATAAAGCTTTAACTAAAGGCAATGGCGGCCAGTCTTTTAGGGCAGCAGAGTTGCTGAACCCATTAAACTTATTTTAAAAATTCGTATTTTCGTTTTTAATCTTATTTGCTTACTTTTCCACTCTGAGAATTCAATGATAAACGAAAAAGGAAAATTAATAAAAACGAGAAAAGAAGACAGAAATGAATCAACAAGTAAGACAGACATAGGATGGAGCTGCACACCAAATAGTTTTGGAAAGCACAAAAATCGACCATTGCGCACAATGAAGTGATATGAAGGAAGAAGACGAAAAGATATCCTTCCTGTCGTGGAACTTAACCAGAACCGATTTTCGGATGTTCTTGTTTGGCGCCCAGCCAAATAATGGTCTTTTTTCCCTCTCAATCTCATCCAAGGTTCGCCTTCGCGCTCTTGGTTTGTTGTTCTTCGATTTCTCTTTCATAGGCTGTTTTAGGTTTCGGTTTGAATTTCATGGCGCCTCATCGGGAACATGGCTGGTTACTACGTATTCGTTTTCTTTTGTTAGAAGCCACTCACAGAAAAAGACCCGACGGTAATTTTCTAAAATACAATTACAAATTAAGGGTGTTTAAAGGTAAAGCTATTTTTGAAAAATTGTATTTTATTAATATTTTTGCGGCACTACTTGTTTCTAAGAAGATGAGCCGCCACTGCTTTGGATAGTTGTCGAAGTTTCACTAGTTGAACTATTTTTGTAAATACTTCAATTAATGCATTCCTTTACCATTTTTAAAAATTTAATATGTTTTAATATATTATTTCATGATTCCTCTCGTTTAATATCTGTATAACACCTGAATCACACATCGAATTCCAATTAACCGATCAAACAGCAGTCAGAGGTATTAAAAAGTGGTCCAAGTCAATAAATCTGCCTTCTAATATCTCTAAGTTTTGCGTATAGAAGTGTGCAACTTTGTATATAAGTAAAACATTTTACTAACTGGCACTTTTTACGCTATAGGGGCCATATAAAATTTAATTTTTTAACTTTTCGTTATTAATTCCCACATAGGTCAAACTGTTTTCATATCAATTCCGACCTTATTTCTTGAAAGTTTGTAATTGGAAATATATGTCTAGGAGCAATATTTAAGGAAATAAACACTTGTTCCACTTTTATGGGGTACCCTTTATATTAACTATTATAAATTTTTATTTCAGATTTTAAATGTCCCACATTTTAACCCATTGCCGCACACGACGGCTAATTATTATTAGCGAAATGTAGGCAAATGGCGGCTTTAGCCGTTCTATATGCTTTCATTAATAAATAATTTTGTCTCAAAAATTTGGAGGTCAAAACAAAAATAGGAAAAGCATGAAGCGCAGGTAAAAAATTTGTAAGTAAATTAGAATTGTAATCGCATTTATAATTTATTTTATTTGATGAATGTTTAATAACATTTCGTTTCTTATGATAATCATTGTGGTTTTATATCTTTCTCGTATTGTTTTCAGCGCCTCACGTTTTTGCGATCTTTGTTTTGACCTCCAGATTTTTGAGAATTTTTTCTTCTTCATTTTTAATGTGTTGGCAAAAGCAATTTTTTTAAAGTTTTTTTATATTTATTATTTTCTAGTTTTTAGTCTTTAATTTATGTCATAATTCAGTATTGTAAATAGTTTGTGATAGTCAATTTTTCATGAAGTAATTCCAACAATTATTTTATTGAAAAGATCTCTAAAATTATTGAAATATTGCATTGTCGTCAAGACCCAGTGAATATATAAAATTCCAGATATACAATACATTAGGCAATGAGTGAGAAATCCATCACAAAATTCTGACCTTACAAACAAACATAAAATAATTCGAACTTAAATCCATTTTTCTTCAACTAATTCCAGAAATATTTTCTTTAAAAAGACCCATAACACTGGGCAACAAATTTTCAAAAAGTTCCTGCTTCCGAGATGAATATAGTCAATTCCTAATGAATTCAATGTTCTGAACACGAATATGACAAAGAAACAGCTGAATTGGCTACGGTTTTTTTTATAATGCGCACGCATTGTTTAGATAAGTGTGTATATGTACATATATTATAATACATGTTAGGAATACCTTAATCTCCTTTGGAATTTCGATTTATTTTGGCCTGTCTCTTGTAATGGACGTGGGGAGAATCTCTGATGAGAGTCAAACAGTATCATCCCACATTGCCGTGGACCAATTCCCCTGGTACCATTTTTCCATGTTGGCAATGTCCTGGTGAAAACGTTCTCCGTGCGCATCACTGACCTGCCCGCAGTTATCAGGGAAGAAATTCAAGTGGGAGTCCAGAAAGAGGATCTTTAAGGACATAATGCAGACGTTATCCTGAAATAAAGCCAACATATCCTCAACCGAATCCATGTAGTTTTCGACCTTGTCATTCCCTAGGAATTTTGTTGACATTTGATCCCAAACCCGTTTTCCTTTACTACGAAGAAGTTTCTCAAACTTGGAGTCTCTGAAAAGCTGTTTAATCTGAGGCCCAACGAAAAAACGCCTTCTTTAATTTTTGCTACACTGAGTCGAGGGACACTGAGTCTGGTCCGTTCTTATCCATGGCTTTTACCAAGTTTTTGACAAGGCCAAGCTTGATGTGCAAAGGGGGAATAATGATTTTATGCGGTTCTGCCAGAGGTAGTTGCTCTACATTCATTTCTCCAGGCTTAAAAGATGCTCTCTGAGGCCAATCTCTTTTGATGTAGTGCAAAGAGATTTCTCTGCTGTCCCATAAACAAAGAAAACAGCAGTACTTTGTATATCCTAGCTGCAAACCCGTCAACAGAGACACTACCTTCAGGTCAGCACAGATCTGCCAGCCATATTTACTGTAGTTAATGAACTCCAAAAGCTGTTTTAGATTGTGGTAAGTCTCCTTCATGTAGACAGCATGTGCGACAGGTATGGATGGAAGCTCGTTCCCGTTATTCAGCAAAACCGCCCTGAGACTCGGTTTTGAAGCATTTATAAACAGCCGCCATTCATTGGGCTCATGTGCAATGCGGAGTTCTTTTTAGTAGGCCATCAATGTCGGAGCATAACACAAGACTTTCTTCGTTTTTAAAGAAGACGAAAGAAGAGCAGATGACGAAAACATTTCGTAAGCATGCATTTATCTTGCTAAATTCCATTATAATAACGGGATATATTATTATATTAGTGGGATATACATATAGGATGTATTATTTAAATATAATAATAATATTAAATAATATAGTAAATATAACAAAATATATAATATAATATTGTACATATATTGTATTGCATTATAACACCTTTATAACACAAGAAACGTAACTGTCTCTGCAACGAGAGCCAATCAGCTTTTTTCAATGTGATATTCATGTTCAGCACGTTAAATTCATTCAGGATTGGGTACTTTCACCTAAGAAGCAATTTCATTGTTGCCCAGTGTAATAGGATATACTTATTTTTATTGAAACATTTAAATTACTGTTTAAAGTATTTTATTTCTCAAAAATACTATAGATGGTGCCATTGAAACCTACCGAGTGCAAACGTAATTTGGGATTTTTTTTTTAAATTGATAATTGAGAGCTCTAAAATTATTAAAATATTGCATTGTCATCAAGACCCAATAATACAAAATTTCAGAACTCTAGTGCCTTAACTCTATCGATACGGGACCGCCCCATACGTCCCTTCAAGCAAAAGACGATAGCCATCCGAATGTCACTCTAAAATTTCCACTCCCTTTCGTTAAGTGTGATTGATTTCACACCCGTGGCGTGTGCTTTCTTCGTTAGAGCGGCTCGTCCATATGTGTTTGGGGAAGAGGGGAGTTTTCATTCGGGCAATGTCAGCTGTCATTGTGGTTTTTGAAGGAGAAAGTGAATTTCCCTTATCTTTGATAGATGAGCTCGACCGTTCCCGTATTTTGAGGTCCCTTTATTTCAATGGCCTCAGGAATCAGAGGATTAAGAAGTGAGTGAAAAATCAATCACAAAATTCCAACCTTACATACATTTCGAACTTAATAATATTTAGTTTTTAAACGCTTTACTATTAATGCATTTATTTGTTAATTCTTCAGTAGCACATCGACCAAAAAAAATGAAATAACATTATAAATAGTTTATAAGTTGATTATAAGCACGTGTTTTCACATCTTGAAAAATCAAAACGTGTTCTCTTCAAAATCAAAAGACGGCCAGGTTTTTTTCATAGCGCCATAATTTTTTATACATTTTTCTTATACCAGTCAGTTGAAAAAAATACACATGTTAATACATGTCTGCTGAATACGTTCACTTTTTCTTTGTGGTATATACAGGGTGTTTACTCTTATCGTGGTCCAATAGTTAATTTCGAAAGCGTTAGAGATATACATACACAGTTCCAATTGGAAAAATGCTTAAAATGAAGGGAAGAAATATATTTTATGTTTCTTGAGTCAATATATACATTTTTGAGAAAGTTACGAATTCTAATTTTTTATTCGGCACCCTGGTCTTATTTAGTAAAATATTCTTCACACACTAACATTTTACACAAAAAAAGTTCCACTTTTCTGCGACTAAAACTCACCAAATTATGGAGCTTTGAATTTCATAATTTTAAACCAATCAGCGGCCTCGTCGAGCAAGTGTTGCGTATTGATTGGTGGATAGTCTTCGAGGCGGCTATTGAAATATTGTAAAGTGGTCTAAGTCATCGACATTCAAAGCTCTGTAACTCGGTCAGTTTTAGTCGCAGAAGAACAGAACTTTCTTTTTTGTTTAAAATGTTAGTATGTGAAATATATTTTACTAAATATGACATGAGAATTCGTAACTTTTTCAGAAATATATTCATTGACTCGAAAAAATATATTTCTTCCCTTCGTTCCCTTCTAACGGTTTAGAAATCGGCTATTGGACCACGATTGGAGTGGGCACCCTGTATATGTTACGGTCAACATGGATAATTGGTTATTATATATAATGACCGGTTATTAAGAATAATTACAGCGATGATTAGATAACCTTCTAAAGATCCGGTAATTACGTATGATAACTGATTACCTACATTAAACGTAACATATACATTGTCTATAGCAAGCATAGTTACGCGGTTGCAACTTTTGGGGGCCGGGGCGAACTTGCAACATACCGCCCTTCCTTTACAGGTTACTGTGATATTCGTGGCGAATGAAGAATATATATTTGTGGAATTGTTGGAATGTTTAGAGAAAGAAATTAATTAGATAAAAAAATCGTTTTGTCATAAAGAAATTAATTTAAAAATATCATTTGACTGAAAAAGAAATTAATTAAAAATATCATTTGGCATTAATTCTTTTCTAAAGGTAACAAAAATAGTTTGACAACGATATTGCCTTTTGCTAACGTTGCCTAGCAAAGGAAAAGAATTACGATGAAGCGATTGAACTTGGAATTCGATGTAGGTGTTTGTTTTTCGTGTTTGTGCTGTGATAGACGTCCAATAAATATATTATTTTTGATAAAGAAGGCTCGATTCTTCATACTATGCTGCAATGCATTACATTAATACGGCACAAATAAAAAAAATAATTCTTTGGAAAAAATCATTTAATTTGCAACATAATTCATCGTTTCACGCCCTCAATCTCTCGTCCACCACCAGTCTTTCTTTCACATACCAGGATATTTACCGACAAAATGTGAAAAATACAAATTAATTACATTATTTATTCCTTTTATGTTTACAATGATTGAACTAGTGCCACCGCTCCTCTTAGTTACAAAATTGTTTTCTGCATCA
Organism: Araneus ventricosus; assembly: GCA_013235015.1. Classification (NCBI taxonomy): domain Eukaryota; kingdom Metazoa; phylum Arthropoda; class Arachnida; order Araneae; family Araneidae; genus Araneus; species Araneus ventricosus. The sequence continues at coordinate 6,051 of BGPR01027914.1, forward strand.
CAATTTTGCCCTCGCCCCTTCATTTACGATACTGCAGTTACTCCCTGCCCTTTTTTTTAGCTTACATCTAAATCGTGTACCGCGCGCGCACCATGGGTTAAATTGGTATCATTGAAAAGATAATTTTTTGAATTTATCGTTGGTAAAAAAATTAAAATGGTGTAAAAATCTTTTTTTTTTCACGAAAATATGTTTTGAAGATATCGTCGGAAACACCACAAACAAAATGTCTCACTCAGAGTGGAAAATGCTGACTGTCCAATAATTTTAATTACAATTAAATGTTTAATGCTCGAAAGAAAGAAATACCTCCATAATTATTCTTTTTTTAAATTTTGCTGTATAATAAAATCGACCTACGCAATTAATCCAAGCATAAGTTCAATATTTCTCTAAGTTAGGTACATCATATTTGTCACTCTATTCTTATTTCTGTTAGAATGTGAAGATTACTTCCCCCGCTCAGTCAAAATGCTTCCATTCACCAGAACTTTCAAAGAATCCCGTCCTCTATCGGGCTCACAACGGAAGATCTATAGGTGCAAAGTATATTTGTTCAAAGTGACATGACAGCTTTCCTACGGAACGAAGTGTGTTAGTCGTGAAAAAAATTTCCATCATACACGCTGCAAGCTGTCATACACTGTTCGCTCCGTGCTCGCAAGTGTATAAGTACCTAGATGAGTCATCCAACTCAAAGGGGTGGAAATGGTGGTTGCGGTTTTCATTTCCTCATAACTCCTTTATTATTAAAGATAATTAATAGGCGAATTATTGCTTCACCATAACAAAACTTTTAATACCTCTTCGATCACTGCAATTTCGTAGATTTTATGAGCTGAAAAGTGATTTTCCACACCTAACTTCCACCTCTTTTTAATCTGTTCATGCGACACACTGTTGCGAAGCTTGCATCAATTGCAAATCCTAACCACTATAAATTTCAATATAACAATTGAAAGATATAAGTTTAAAAAATATCAATTTGTGTACAACCCCTCATCTTTTAGCTTCTCTTCGACAGGAGCTAAAATTCTGCTCGTTGTAATACCTATATCTTTCTGAATACTAATGATATTGAACTGAATTTTTTATATAAGTTGACCTATATATCTGGCTTTAAATTTGTGGAAGAAATATTACGCTATGTTTTGAGCATGAGCAGTAAAACATTATTTACTTAAAATGCTCATATTTTCTGTAATATTAAAAAAAATCAAATTTTCACAAAATGCTTCTCTAACACAGTCATTTTTCATTTTTTCTGTAAGTTTCGTATAATATAACAGAAAACTCTTCATGTCACAAGCAAAAAACAGGCGGGGAAATTTGGAATTTTTTAAGAAAATATTTATATCTTCTCAAATATTTGTTCTGAGTTTACAAAAATTCCTGTAAATATTATGCACATTAAACATAACCATTTCAGAGAGTTTCATCTTGTTATCAGTATTCTGTGAAGCGGGGTGGACCAAAATAGTTTTGTCTTCATCAGTTTGTAGACGGTCTCCTAATTGCCCTCAAGACAAAATCTTCAATGTAAAATGTGAGCTACAGTCTATGATTCACATGTTCGAAGTTTAAAGGCAGTCAGTTAAACTTTTACGAAGAAAATCTAAAAAATGTAAAAATCTGAAAGTGTCCGGATACTTTTGGCGATATAGTGTATATTATATACCAGTGATTGCAAAACTTTTTAAGAGTGGGTCAAATTTTGCTCATTATTTTTTTAATACTAGCCCGCGGGCGACTTGGAAAGGGCGGGGTGAGTGTGGTAAAAAGGGTATCAATAATTTGTAAACTCCAAATTTGACAGCTGACTTCCTTTTTTTTTTTTTTTTTTCTTCTCGCTTTTAAAATCCTCTAAAAAAATTTCTTTCTTTTTTTCAAGTATGATATTGCAAAAAAATGAAGAAAGAGGAAAAGCGGGCGAAATAGAAAAATTCTATATATATATAATGATTTGGTGGTTGTAGTCGTTAAATAAGAAAAACAGGCCGAGTTATATACTAATTTTCATTTATTATGGGAGAGTGGCAGACATACGTGCATCTTAGTTGAAGTTTTTAGTAAAAAAGCGAACAGAAAATCCCTGCATTTCTTCAGGTAGGGGTTTAACAGATAGACACGTGATCAAAGTGAAGGTAATATTGGCTATTTTTAATAAGTTACGTAAGCGTTTTAGGGAAAAGTCTGGCGACAAGGAGATGTCGTCATGATTTTCTGTGGGCACGTGAAAGCAATTAAAATATTCTTTTAGTAATAAAGATGCCAAAACGAGAGATTTAATATACCTCCAGCGCGGGAAATAAAACGAAACTGGAGTTTAAGAAAAGTGATTTTGGAATACATTAAGACTTTAAAATATATAATATTAGAATTTAAAGTAAAATTAAGTGAGATTATTACATATATATAATAGAGGAAAGTATGTGTTTTGTTCATTTTTTGGTTCTTTATGCACGTCCACACCGTTGGACTTACGACGACCAAATTTGGCACAGTGATGAATTAGCACAAGACGGAGCTAATGCCGTAAAAATTCTTTTAAAATTCGAATTAGAAATTTATTTATTTAATTAAAAAAATGAAAATTAAGCTATTTTTAGGCGTTTTTCGCCAATAACTTCTGAAATACTTATGGTACGAAAATTATTTTTACATCGCTTGAAAGAGCAAAAACTTATCTTTTTAATGATACCAATTTAATTGTTGTACAATTTTTTCTCTAACTGGAATTAACGTTTCAAAATTCATTTTAAATTCAAATTGCAACAGTGCTTTTATGTTGTTGTTTCATGCCCCCCTGGCCCAAGATTAGACCAGGTCCATGACACCATGTCGCTCTAAGAACTCCACAAGTCCTTTGCCCTCCCCACTCCACAGCTGCCTCAGGGAGGCGCCAATGCAGTCAATGATATGGGCAGGAGAAGCAGGACAGGAACAGGGGCAAGAAGAAAAAGTATTTTCCTTATCGATTAATTTTAAGCTTTTAATGTGTCCACTACGCAACCTGGCCAATGCAGTCTGAGCGGATCTTGTGCCTACGGACTGTAGAGACAGACCAGGACGGTTCCCGGCCTACCAATCATGTGTGGGAGGATTTTTCCAATCGGAATTTGCTATAGCCTTGTGAAAAGAATATATTTCGGACGTGAAAAGTTCACTAGAGGTCGCAGAAGGAAGAGCACTTCCCTCTTTCGCAAGCACGTCTGCCTTCTCATTGCCAAATACTCCAACATGGGATGGAATCCATTGGAAGCAAACTCGACTTTTCTGCGAAAGTGTAGCAATTTTGGAAATAACCTCTTGACGGTTTTTTCTCGAATTTCCGGCCAATTTTTTGAGTATTGAATTGAACTCTTGCTGTCCGTTAAAATATAGATGTCGCTATTTTCAAAATGTATGGCAAAATTTAAGGCTTCTCGGATGGCAAGAAGTTCCGATCGGAAAACCGAACAGTTATCTGGGTTGCGAAATCTGCAGCGAAAAACCAAACCGTCCTCGGCCTTAGCATAAACGCCGCTGCCAGTCCTACCTGAGTCCGATTTACTCCCATCAGTATAGAGTACCAGGGCCTGAGAAGGGATGTTGTTGATTAGTTCCAGTGACAATTGCCTCATCATCCCTGGGTGCTGAGTGTGCTTAGGGGCACTAGACAATAATTGGTCATTAAAACTAACTCTATCCAAAGAGGTATTTGGTGTACAATGCTTTTATTGTTATAAAATAAAATTCAAACTAATTTATTGTTTCATCAAATCCTTTATTAACGTGTTTTTACCACTGTTAAAGCTAAGAAAATATTGCTTTTCTTGGTAAAGCTAGACTTCTTATTTCCGCTATTATTTCGTAGCATGCATTTAACTTTCGTTCTTATTTCGTAGCTTTTAATATGCACTCAAATATCGAATGATGTTAGTTTCAGTTTGACTTTATTTATAGTATTGATAGAGAGTATTTATATTTAGTTTTTTATCTCCCTAACTGAGGTTTAAAGTATTCTTTTTGTTCGAGCATTCCTCTGCAGCGAAATTCTTTCGAGTGAGAATTGTTCTCGAGGGATTTTGACTTTCTTTATCTGATTTATAAAACATTTTATTTAGAAGCTGCGCAGTAGCAAAGTTATACAGTATAAGTATATTTGTACATTGTAACACTGTTTTAGTTATTTAACTATACATTGTTTAAAATAAATGTTCTTTTTTGAATTTTCTCGCATTTTTATTCAAACCACTCTGCTATAAGGTGGTAAAAAGGTTATATTTGAAAGTTTTGCAGAGGTGCAGAGATACAAAAGAAAATCAGTTAGCCAAAGCCCACTTGGAGATATTTTTTATATAAATTTGACATTAGATAATTATACTTTAATTTTTTATTATCTGTTCTCTCTTTTATGATATAAAAAAATTATAAAAATCAACGCGTGGGTCATTTAAAATGCCTTCATGGATCAGTGTATGACCCGCGGGTCACAGGTTTGCCACCACCGTTATATGCGGTAGTCAAACTGTTATAAAACAGCTATTGTATGTTCTCGGATTACGAAACCTTCCGCACTTTTGCGCATGCGCCGGTCGGAGTTATTTTCACCAAAACAGGTGGAAGTGAAAAATGGAGGGGGAGATGTTTACATTTTACTTAGCGCGATCTAACGAAAAAACTTCGGAAATGCGGTTATCTTACTCATTGTCTGACACCCCTTTCCGGGGTAAAATCGTCCAAAAGTACTCTGGGTATTGAAACGAACTATAGTTAACTTGCTGAATTAATGCATAAAATCTGCGTTTTATACAAAACTAGCGGGATTGTTTTCTCTTCGACTTTCTCATATACTTACACAATACAGCAAACACGTGCGTGATTTGGTCTAAAAGCGTGATCGGCTGCAGATGAAAGGTGCCGGTTTTGGAGTGTCCGCTTTTTAAAAACGGAATATTCATTATCGTCATCGGTGGATACGGAAAATTTTATCGTGTTACCTTGGTTTTTCCTGCTTTTCGGCCGAAGAAGGAAAACGTCAAAAGATATCGATGCATTAAGATATTATATGCAAGAACAAATAAATAAGTGATTTTTATGCACAGAAAAAAGTTGGAGGTGTTCCAATTCCCCGGTCCTTATAAACGAGTCGCCCCTGTATGTGAAACGTTAGAATTCGTATACCTATGATATGTCTTATACGGTGATTTATAGTTATTTTTTCTGGTACCAGACCAAAAAAAATGTTCAAACCACTTCCTGCTTAAGAATAATATGCAAATGGGGAAGAAAATTTCTATCAAATTCTTTTGAGTGGTTTTTGACACCCATGCTCGCTCCACTATTATATATTACAGCAATAATAGTCTCTAAAGCTATGCAAGAGGTATTAAGTATGTAAGAAAGATAGTTTATTACTCTTTCCTTATAATTTTTTTACAGAAATAAATTATCTTGACTAACAGTTTTATTACGTCGATTGCTATTCAGATGCCTTTTCGAATTGTATTTTAAATGACGAAAGTAACTTGTTAGAGCATTAAGGACAGGGTGGTGGAAGAAAAATCAAGCTGGTCAAGGGTAAAGTTCAAGTACGCATACTTCGGGGGTGAAAGGAGAAACGAAAGTTCGCCTCGTGATGACAGCTAGATGAACGCAAAAATGATTCTTGCACACTGCAGTTGACTCTGCAGACGATCCAAAGAAAATAATCTACTAGAGGCAAAAAAAAAAAAAAAATCTGCGACGTGCATCCCCGGCCTCGGTTACCTGGCCTATATGTTAACGTTAAAGTGCGAAATCCGTTAATGTGCACATTACCTAGTTAAAGTGCGCAAACTCCCTTGATTACACCCCTAAAAAATAACATATATAAAAACTTTAGTGTTGTTTTAACAAAGATCTTCTTTACTTAAATAAGTACTTAGTAGGTAATGTGCACAATACCTAGTCAATTTGCGAGATGAACAAATTTTTGAGCATTTTAACGGATTTCACACTTTAACGGTAACATATACATTAATTGGATTGCATCGGAAGATGTTCTTTCGTGTATCGAACAAAATTTTAAGAAAGAACTTCCGAAAATTATAGGCAAAGCAAATATTTCGAATAACTTGGAGAAATTCGGGATATTAGAACCCTCTCCAAATGGAAAAAGAACAGAAGAGAAGATGTCATTTGTGCTAGAATATTTAGTAAAACGTTGAAAACCCTTGGCCTTTTGACTAAATTAAATGTTTCGAATTACTCAATGTGTAATATATGAAACCGAATTAACACTTTGTACCCTATTTTACTTCACTGCTCAAGATATTCAAGCATTCGATGTTGTCTCTGGAACAAACTGGGATTAAACCCTTCAAAGTCAAGAAGCTCACAAGCAGAAAATAAAACCGTCACTTTCCCTTCAAAATCTTCATTTTTTTTACATTCATTAGATAAAGCCCTTTGTGAATGCGGGGATTAGCCTTTGCAGCTAAAAATCACTCATCCATCCATTGTTATTAACTTACTTTTTTGTGTAAAAAAAAATCCTACAATGTTCATTAGTCACCTTCAAACTGTACTACTAGAACTTCAAGCAGAAAAAGACATTTCTCAAAAGGGCATAAAAATACAATATATTAAGAAGGTAAAGCAGGAAAATTGTTCTAATAAAAGTTTTTAATTTAAACACATAGCTTCAGAAAAAATAGAAATAAATGATTATTTGTATACTATAGATGAAAGGTTTCTTCCCCACCCCTTCAAAGATTTTATTTCGCATCAAAATTGTTTCGCATTTTTTATGCATTGCGCTATTTTTAAAGCAATTGCACTTTTCCTCTCAAAATTGGTAAGATATCTAGTAATTTTTTGGTTATAAAATTTAATACAGAGAATATCGCTGTTCTGCTACGTTCAAATGATGACTAGCAGTGAAGATTCATTCGAAATTAAGTTTGAAATTTCAGTTTTAAATGATAAATTATTTCTTCAACTAAAGAATATGAACGTTTGGCACATATTTGATAAATCTGGGAAAAACATAAATAATTTTAATTATTCCTTCCTTTAATCAAATGCTTAAAAACAGGGTAGTAAAATTCAACTTTTTTTTCCAAATGAAAACATCTACAGATTAAAACACGTGAAATTTGGTTAACTTGAAAATAAAATTGCAAACTTCTTATATGATTTTTGTTGTATATTTATTTAGAAACAACGGATTATTTTTAACGCGATAGTATACTTCAAATATTTTTAGTGTTAAATTTTATAATTGTTCGTTATTATTGGCTAGTGATGAAAATTTGTTGGAGTTCGCAGACTATTACGTAGTCTTCAACCTCCGAAATATAGTTGAAAATAGAGCAGGTTTATAAATAGAAAATAACTTTCTTGAAAATAATGAATTGGAAGTCGTATCATCTAATATATATACTGCCTTCCTAAGCCTAAAAGGCGTATCTAAAGAAACTATAACTTTTGGCTATTAACGTTTTCGTATATATACATTGGGCTAGTTTTGTGAGATACGTATATTTTTCTTTAGTGGTTGGCTATTATTTTTTAATAAGATGCGGCCTTTTTTTCCTTAGGAATAATGTCGGACAGCTCACAAGCATTACTAAGTAGGGAAAATCTGAAAATTAGAAAAAAATGTGATGCGCCTTTTAAGCTTAGGAGGGCAGTATAGGAGTCGTTCAAATAAAATATAAACTGGTGTCTCTAAAATTACAGATATTTTATTGCAAAATGAACACTACAGGAATCGAGAAGCTTCAGCTATAATGAGGCTTCGAGAGAGCCTACTGATAATCACCCCCCATTGTTCAAGCAATTGTCTCAGCGTGTTACAACTTTTTAAGTATCTTCCATGGAAAAGAACAAAGGCTGATGATGGAACCATTCTTCCACTGCATCACAAACAGCTTGATTTCAGATGAAGCGCTGAACTTTCAGGGGCTTCTTTAACGGCCGAAACACGTGATAATCGCATGGCGACAGATTTGGTTTCTAAAGCGTCGAACACTTTAGAGAGGGAACACGAGAAATTGTTTTGCCATCGATTACCGGCTCTTATCCTGGGAGAGGAAGGCCTACCGTACTTTGTCGGTACTCAGTTAATTAACATGGAATGCAGAAAAAATTACTCAAGTAGCAGATAATCTTCTTAAGATTTTTATATCATGAACCGTTTGGCTAGAATCATTGGAAAAACATACTCCAAAAGTTGAACATTGCTTGAAACGGGACCATTAAAACAATCACCATCTTGAAACGGATCCAGAAAAAACTTTGCACATACGTCTTTTTTAATGACTTCAAGGAATATTCATACCAAATTTGAAGAAAATCAAACAAGGTTTTCGGTCGTGACTACATAACAAACCCTTTTACTGACAAACAGACGAAATGCCGAACGGTCGAATTGAAACAGGACCTCGCTTCTCTCGTTCAACAATTTGATGCTTAAAAATACTGTAAAGAACAGTTTCAACGTCGTTTCATCCCAGTCCCGATTCATTTGTATTCGTTGTAATGATAAAGTAATTCATTTAGACGACGCATAGCTTCGATTGTACGTCGCTTTCCCTCATTGTAAGATGTGAAAATCTTCTCCTTTCTAGTATGAGAATTGTGATAAAGATATCGTGACTTCGAAATTATTCACAATTGATGAATTAATAGAAGACAAATAGTCTGAAGCTAGTTTAAGCGATTATGAAGCAATTATTCGGCAGTAGCTTTCTTTAAAGACGCAATAAACCGCAGTGAAAAACTTCAAACTTATTTCTTTTGTCAAAAAAATACTGAAAAAACATTCATTGAACTTAATTCGATTCATGATGATGTACTTGATACTCACAAGTAATCAGCAGATCAGACGACGGTAAAAAATTTTCTAAATTAGATCTCTACCTGCATGTACATAAATCGGATAAGATATGCAATAAAGGTATAATTTTTCTAACTTTTATGATAAATGTTTAATTTTTAAATTTAATGATTGTTTTCCATACTATGTAATATTATACTATTACCATTTTAAAAATATTTGATAGTTTTAAATGAATTTGCATTAGTGGCATTAAATTTGTAATAATCAAAGATGTTTAAAAAAATTTCGATTATACGTCTTTTCATTTATACGTCGTTCTAAGTGAGTCCCTTGAAAGACATACAAACGGCGCTTTTCTGTACTTCGTTGAGGGAACTATGTATATCGAGCTATGTGTAAAGTAAAGTTTCCACTGCTCGTTTTCGTACATTATAAGAAATCATTCTCTAGCAATTCTCAGAAGATAATGTTAAATTCTAATTAAGAATATTCGTCTGTAACTGGTTAACTTCTTGATCCATCATTAATGTTCGAACAGCTTTTGGTTACTTTTTTTTGCTGGAAAACTAATAAAAAAAGCAACTTTTAAAATCACGAGAATAATCTCTCTCGCTGAAGTGCAGACAACAAATTCAAGCATTTACAATGTTAAATAGATCTGAATATCAGGATATTTCGGAAATAAGGGAAAAAGAATTGCTTTTTGCGTTCAATTTTTGCGAATGTATCGAAAATCCAACAACAGCACAGACATCTCCATATATAAAAGAGCAATATTTTTTAGTACATATGTATGCTCGTTTTTTTTCTGTTGTTGTTCTTTATGCCCGCGCAGAGAGACAGTGATCAAATTTGGCACAAAAGGGAGGTAACGCCGAAAAAATTATTTTAAAATTCGAATTTGAATTTAATTTATTTAATTTTAAGTGGTAAATTCAGCTGTTTTTGTCTATTTTCGCCAATTTCTTCTTTTTCTCCGTTATTATTCATGAACATCCGGTGTTCAATTTATTAGCTCTCGCGATTTTTATTTTTATTTTTTCATTTATTTCTCTTCATATCTTAAGGGAAGTAGGTTTGAATGAAAGGTTTTATTTTTTCTTTTGCGAACAATTCGCTTAGCGATCTCTCACGGTTTTTTTTTCCCTCTTTTCTGTCTTTTGAATAAAAAGAAATATGGATCCTGATTTTATATATTTTTTATCTTTTCGAATTTTTTTTTATTTTGCAAAGTATATTTTTATTGATATTATGTTCGTAATAAAGATTTTTTTAAGATCATATTTTTAATCATCTACACTAGGAAAATTCTATACATATACGGTTTATTGTTTAAAAAGTTTAAAATAAATGTTCTTTTACCAAACCTCTCGCGTTTTCTTTCAAACCATACTGTGATAAGGTAATAAAAAGCTTAGATTCGAAAGGATATTTACGCATATTTGTTGAAAAAAACTGTGGCGGGTATATGAAAAAATATAGATCCCGAGCAATGCCGGGCTATCAGCTAATTATACATAAAACCATTGAAATTGGCTCAGAAAAGAACCTTTATTGAAGCAATTTTGCACTGAAACAGAATACTGCTAACTGCATTTTTGAAAAATCGAGTCTTGAATGTTAGAAAGTGTTCTTTTGATTGGTAGCGAAGACATATCTCCGGATCAGGGTTGCCAAATCAAAATGCCAAAATAAGGCCAAACCTTCTTAAAAATAAGGCCAAAAAAGGCGAAATTTGAAAAACTGATTGAAGTACTTATTTTTCGCTAAATTTCCGATTAGAAAATGCTTTATTTTATGAAACGAATCACTTTAGAATACTCTATTAATGAAACAATATTGAAGTGAAAAAATTTTAACCACTCCATAAACAGTTTTGCAATGAAAAGTGATGGCTAAATGAAATAGTTGAACATAGTATATTATCTCATGAGTGAACAAAAGTATGCAAGGTTATTTTCCAGTTTGTTCATAAAAAATGAAAAGCGATTCCGTATTAAAAATAAATAATAAAAAGTTTATTCCAATAAATATAAATAAAATTGATTTCAGATTCGTAATCAGCGTTTCCAATAAGCGATAAGATCTTCAAGAATGCTCTTTTTTTAGTTTCGATATTATTCACCTAACATCCAGATGGAATACACTGTGCCGCTCTAAATATTATTTTAGAATATTAAAAATTTTATTTGAAAAAAGAACTAGTTATAAAATGCAGTTCTAAAAATTATGAATGAAAATAAAGGCAAAAAAAGTTCAAAAATTGAATTTAAGGCTAAATGAAAATTTTTAAAGCCAACTGCTTTGAAAAACGGCCAAATTTCGAAAATTTGGCCTTAAAAAGGCCAATATGACAAACCTGCTCCGGATAGAATAATGAATCGCTTCAGAACTATTTATAATAAACTAAGTTTATTCTAGGAAAGAGAACGTGTGAGAAGGAAAGGGGGAAAAAAACGTGGCACCAGACTAGAACTAAATAACTCCAAAAGGTCAGTTTATTTATTTTGATTCGTTTAAAACCTCTTAATCAGTAAAAGAAGGCCAACGATGTTCTGTAAAAGCTGCGTATATACTTGCGATCAGAACAGCTCGCTAGTAGCTACTCGCAGCTGTAGGCGGATCTTTTTTGCTCGCCGCGAACGGTTCGGGAACCGCTCGTGGGGAACTAAATGTTGTCGGGTTTCTTGGCGAACACAAAAGGGTTCTCGGTTAAAATTGGGTCATATTCGCTTGCTGTTCGTCATTCTCCGCAAATCTTCTCCGAACCTGTAAAGTCGGATATGGACAAGGCGTGTGATTGCTGATTTTCTTCGACCGCTTTTCTTGCAATTATGGAGTGGACTGATAGAAGTTTAGAAAAGTTTAAAAGATGTCCTGAAAGAAATAACTTGGGAAATAAAGGTATTAGTCGCCCAATGTCAGAACAAGATTGTGTCTTTGCTGGCTTTCAACCGGCGCGAAAATCGGAGAATAAAGAATCTCACACGGAAACAGGAAAAGTTAAGATGTAAAATATAAATAATACAAATACTATATATTTTTCTAGCTGTGTGGCCCGGCGTTGCACGGGTTGTCTCGAATAATGCGTCATTCCCTGGTGGAGAGAAGAAGTATGGTCACGAGACGCCTCGGGATCCATACTATATATTTTATACAATTTTAGTTTTTTTATTCTTAATAACAATTTTTTACAACATTGCTGTTATGCAATTAATTTTAGATTGTTATTCGTCTTGGTTAGGTTACTAAATCGGAATGCGTAACTATTTAAAATTTCATCTTTATTGTTTGATAACATTGAAAAGCATGAATTTTATGAAAATTGAAATTACTGCAAAAAATTACCAATTTTTTTCTGTACCTGTTTTCGATATAAGACATTTCAGTATTAAGAATTTTGAACTAAATGTCTACGCATGGCGAAATTAACCTTTTTTCCTTAATCAAAATGTCTAACATCAAAGAAATCTGAATTATAATGACTGCGAAATTAAAATGAAACTTGAAATCTGTAATTAGAAAGCAAAATGAAAATAAGTTTTTTTTCCGTTATACAGTGAAACCTCTTCGAACGGCCACCCCTGCATAGCGGCCACCCCTCTTAACGGCCAATTTTTCGTGGCACGGATTTTTCGGCCCATAGACCTAATGTTAAAATAACCCCTAGCAACGGCCACCCAACCCCTCTGAACGGCCGCCGGCTGGGTTCGCCCATCCCATTTAACAAACGCATCGGTTAGAGATTTACTTTTTAAACTG